>PVJA010035943.1:0-21476 GCA_004027025.1 Myocastor coypus | reverse complement strand
GGCGAAGATGTGGAAGAACTGAGTTTCTCTTATTGCTGGTGAGAACAGAACATGATACTCTGGGGAAAAATTAGAAAGTTAACAAAAAAGAAACTAGCACACAGGGCTGAGGAGATAGCTCCGTGGCACAAGTGCCTGCCTGGTAAGTGCAAGGTCGTGAGTTTGAACCCTGGTCCCACAAAAAAAAAAAAAAAAAAAAGAAAAAAAAAAAAGAAACTAGCACAAATTTACCATATAATACATAAAAATTGAAAACATGTCCATGTGAAAATGTGAATACAATTACTCATATTAGATTAATTTCCAGTTGCTAAAAACTGAAGATATTGAACAATTCCATGCAATAAGTGAAAGATGAAACAAAGTACCCTAGAAAGCACTGTCCTCACAGTAACCAGGAGGCTGAAGAAGGAGGCTTGCCACCACACTTGAACAGCGTGGGCTACGGAGGATGTCCAAGACCTGCTTAAGATAAACAGCTATGCACGTCGCACAAATAAACAGGAACAAAAGCAACCAAACAAACAAACAAACCCTTGTAATACAACCATACCATGGAGTACTACTGAGGAACAAATGAGAACAAGCTATCAGTACTGATGTGGCTGAGGGTTGCAATTCTCAGTGAGTAAGATTCAGTTTCAAGTGGTATTTACCTTGTGGGTTCGCCTGTGTAACATTCTTGAAATTACACAATCACATATCTGGAGAAGATGCCAATGGTCAACAGACCCTGCGAACACCGAGTGTGACTTACCGTGGAACGTGTGGGAAAGGAGCAAGCCTGCCTCTTGTTTGAGTGGTGTCTACAGACTTCCAATGTGATAAGTGAATGGAATCATACATTATTGAAATTTCTAGTTGCTCACTTTGATATTGTAGATAGTAGTACAAAATGTAATTTTAAGGGCATATGGGACTTATTTTTACCACTTCCTATGCCTCCACAATTAAAATTTTTAAAATTAGGCCCTTGCGCCATGCCAGCCCATCGCAGGCGCCCTGAGTCAGTGATAGAGCCCGAGCATGGTGGCCCACATCTGCAATCCCAGCACCAGGGAGGCTGAAAACAGGAGGATCCCTGAGTTGGAGCTGCACGAAAAAAAATGAAAGACTAGAAATAGTTCTCCATAACTCACGTCACTGAGTTTGGCACCATGGGCTCCCTTCACCAGGAGGTGGGCATCACCCACCCTTAATAAAGCTGCAGGAGGGTTTATCTGAGGGGCAAAGGCTAACAGCGCCCTTCAGGTGTGCCTCCGTGAGAAGCAGAGCAGCCCAGAAACACGGGAGTCTAAAGCAGTTGGCCATGGCCCAGCAGAGTGGCCTGTAGTGCCATGTCAGCAGAAGCCGGGTCACTGAGAAACAGGACGGCATGGGCTGGACTTGGTGGCACTGGGTGCACGGTGCGCTGTGCTCTGAATGACTCACAGAGCAAATTGCTGGGACACTTTATACCTCCACAAGGTGCCAAGCGGTGAAGGAGTGGAGACTTGTCACAAACTGAGAATAGAAATGCATGGTAGGGGCCCAGTGAAGGCTTTCAGCAGAGGAAAACACCACCCTTGCTTTAGAGGAGCCAAGTGGTGGGGGAATGGAGGAAGATGAAGACAGCTGTTCCTAGAGCAGAGGTCTCTGGATTCGGATTGCCAGTGAATTCGCAGCAGCGCTGTGCGTGCGTACACAGACTGTCTATTTCTTAGTATCGGGCATGCCGCAGTCACTTGCATGGCTTCGACCTGCGTGCTGCATGCGAGCACACCCGAGCTCCCCCACTCCCTGCTCCAGGTCACACCTCCTCTGCACCGCCCTCCTCCGTCTTCCCTCTCGCTTGTCCTGTCCGTTTCTCACTCTCTGCCCTGCTTGCCGCTTCTGTCCTCTGTTGCATCCTCTCTCCTTCCTTCTTTCCTCTCCTCCTCTACTCCTTTCCCCATTCCATCAACTCAGCCCCATTCTCCACGCTTGAACTCTGCACTCCTGGCCGCACAGTAAATCTGGGCTTCATGCTCCTGCGTTTCTCTGAAATTACAACTCTGTGTCTATGATCAGTAGGAGAACCGGGAAGCTCAAGGGCTCCAAGGATTCTGGGACATTGTAGGAAAGGCATGATGTGCCGTGCTGATAAGACCTTCTGGAATTCTCCGGGCAGGTGGGTTACTACGTTAGGAAATGAGCATCTGACCAAAGTGCTTCAGATCATGTCCATGTCCAGTCAACGTCCCAGGAAGTAGGAAGATGAGGGAGCATTGCTGGGGCCACGAGTGCCTTCCAGGCTTTGACCTCACCTCCGCAACACAGGAAGCCAGAACGCTCTGCAGGGCCAACTTCTTAATCTCCCCTGGGCTTGCTGAAGCTGCGTCGACCATATCTGCCGACCACGGACAGTGCAAGAACAGCTCTCACAGAGGACCATGTCCCTCATACTGCGCCCAGCAAAGTGACCGGCCCCTGGCCCCAAGGATATGTTGGGCAGCTTCCTGATTACTCTTGGAATAACGTAACTCGTTCTGGGGAAACCTCCAAAGGCACTGCACACTGAACTCCCACAGGACACCAGTGCTGGCTGGTTCATCCCAAACTCACCTATTCACACCATTTGGACTCAAAAAAAGCCACAGTCAAGGCAAATCATACCTTCCTCTCTCTTGCTTGCTGCAGGCTGAGTAATTACAGCCGCAAGGTCACACCAGGCAGCAGAGAGGGAGCCAAGGTTTGGGTAGCTGTCATGACTGGAATGGCAACTGATGGAGCCCCCACCTGATAAGCTAAGGAGCGAGACTCCACAAGAACACACATCGCGCCCCACAGAGGAGGCAGGAGTGCACACGTCCTTCAGATCCACCAAGTGGCCCACTCCCTCACACTCATGCAGCGATGCGTGGGCCTGAGAAGCTTGGATCTTTGCCCGGGGGCATAAAGCAAGGGTGTGGGGTGGCCACGAGGGTCCAAATCAACCTCTGGGGGAGAGCTCCTTTGCAGTGACTGAGGAAGGCATTTTCTTCTGTAAACACAGTGGTGTTCATTCCTTCCCTTATTAGACTGCAACCAAATGAAAGAGATGGCTGTCACCCTGGGAGGCAACGTGGAGGGTCAAGTTCGTTGACATAGAAATGAAAATCTCCAGCTTGCGAGATAGTTCAGTGGACTAAGTGCCTGCGTAGGTAGGCACAGGGACCAGAGTTCGATCCCTAGGTCTGCATCCCGTACCAGTCCAGGACATGCTGAGCCAGTGACAGAGTCGCAGGAGGATCACTGTGAGGCCACAGAGGTGACAGCCACTGTGGTGGCTTGGGCCCTATGTGGGCAGGACACAGAATCTGCAGATTTTGGAGGGGAAAGTGAGGAGGGTGGAAAAGGAGGTAGCAGAGTGCTCCACTTCTGCCGAGCACTTTCTGACTTCGTATGGTTCTTCCACAGTGTTTTGCCCTGAGCTAACAAGGGCTGAAGCAGGAGCAGATCCGTGAGACCAGGAGGCGTGGCTCCAGGCTTCTGTGTGTATGCCTTCAACTCTGGGACGCCAGGGCACTGCCCGGGGAGGCTGTCACGCGGTGTCTGCAAGCTCAGAAGAGCAATGTGAGACACAGGCATGGCGGGCAGGTGGGTGGTCAGATGGCCTGCTGGGGTGAGATGCCCGGGAGGGGCAGCGCGTGGGCTGCCTCGCTGTGCGGTCCTCCCAGAGCTCTCTCCGGTAAATTTGCCCTCTGCCTCCTCAAACAGCACCTTGGTTATCTCTGGGATTCCACGACCTCAATCTTGAGGGTTCATGGAGCAGCAGCCCGTTGACCATCTCGGCCGCTTGATGTGGAGGGTGAGGAGTCAGGGCTGGATTAGAGTAGGGCCGCTGCGTACCGAGGCTAATGACCTACACCTGCTGTAGCGATCGTTTTATTAAGAAGCAGACTTCAGAGAGGTTTGCTGGGTGGGTGCATTAATCACATTTGCATACCGCGCTCTGGCGCAGAAGACTTGAATGCTCTAACCCGGAGCAATCCATATTTATGATTTGAAAATTGCTGACTGAATAATTACACATTAAGTAACTTCTGTTTCCTTGTATATTATTGTATCTAATTAGCTATGGAGGAAAATAAAGTCATCCTTCTTTATGGAGGAGTGCAGGCTCAGCGGGTACACAGGCTCACTGTCTCCACGCGGGTTCCCAGTCACAGCCAGGCTGCGGCCCACGGCCTCACCAGGCAGGCCACTGAGTAGGTGGGGCAAGCAGCCACTTCGCTGCTCCTTGGATTTCTTTCTTTTTTTTTTTTTTTTCTTTTTGAGACAGGGTCTCAGTACGCAGTTCAGGCTGGCCTTGAGCTCACTTTTGTACTTTTGTAGCCCAGGCTGGTCTCGAACTCACACCGATCCTCCTGCCTCAGCCTCCCGAGTGCTGGGATTACAGGCGTGCACCACCACACCCGGCTGCTCCTTGGAATTCTGGCCTCCCACATTCATTTAGAACAACCAAGCCAGCCCCGAGCCTCACCCCCTGGGTCCCGCCCAGCAATCTCTCTCCAGCTTTCACGTAGAGTCCCCCGCACCTCACACAGAAGCTTCCTAACCCTGAAATCATGACCACTCTGGCTGTCCTTGTCACTGAAGCTGTTTTTTTTTTTTTTTTTTTTTTATCAGGAACAAGCATTTCTGGAACAGCTTCTCTGCAAGCCTAACTGCTTTTTTACTTCTGCTCTTTGGATCCGTACACAATGTACAAAAAGCACTCACTAGTTAGTATAAAGAACTTATTTTCTTCATAACTGCAGTAAAAGGAAGGCCAGTGGGAATCGGCCTGCTAGAGCAGGCATCCTGCAAAGCTGCAGACCTGTTCTCAGGCACGCTGAGTCTCTCCCTTCTCCTTGCTGTAACTGCCTAGTTGTGCAGCCTTTCCATTAAGCTGCATGATCTCAGGCAGAAAAGGTGCATTAGACAACTTCAGGCAGCTTGGCCTTGCTCACGGCGGATCCAGCCTGGTGGCTGTGCACAGCACAGGGGCAGCACTTCTCTCCCTGTGCCCAGGCCTCACCACCACAGGCAGGATGTGGGCCTCCAGGCACGGGCTGGGTCCTGGGAAAGGAACCGATGTAAATTCTACGAGTGCTTTTGACGTCATTGTGGAGAGACACCTTGGTAGTCTTGTCCTCAAGCTCAACCGCAAAACAGTCACTGGCGGCGAATCTGGCTGGTCCCCAGCACAGGACCAGAGTTTCTGAACATAGGATAGGCCATAACTTGTTTGTTCAGAAGGTTCTCCAAGGGTCTCCAGTGTACAGCAAATGCTTACAGTGCTCTGGCCTACCCTAAAGAATCTCTAAGTACCTTATTATTTTCTTAGGTAACTGATATTCATAAGAAAAACATAACTCAAATAAGAAATATGAAGAGCTACAAAGAATTACAAGATCTAAAGGTCCAGGTTTGTGTCTTATGGTCTCCCCAAAGCCTCCTACAGCCATGGGGGGATTCTGGAGCTTGTGATTGATTCTTGATGCAGCCCTGGGATGATGGTGTGAGTGCCCTGGGCACTATGGTGTAAGAACGGGAGACCCACTGCTAGCTACTGAGCTGCCACTCCTTTTGGCTCTGTGCTCTGCTGCTGCCAGGGAAGGCCGTTCTGTTCCCTGCACCACTCTGCCTTGGAGCCAGCTGAGTATGGACCGAAACTTCCAGTAACTGAGCTAAATAAGCTCTTCCTTCCCTCATTTTGAGAGAGGGGTATTTATCCCAAAGTGGGGCCTGGCAGGCAGCAGCCTGGAGCTCTAGTCCAAGTGGCCTCAGTCTAGAAAAATCAGGCCTCAGTCTGAATTCAGGCTGGCAAGCAAAGCTTCAGATAGTTAATCAAACAATGGTACACACATGCCCTCTGCCACCATCATCTCGCTTCTTGGCATCTTCTCCCCAAATGAATGCGTCACGCCGCAGTGATACAGCCCCACCCTTATTTCCAACAGCATCCTTTGTCTTGGCTAAATCTTGGAAACAACCCAAATGTTCCTCAACTGATGAATGGATAAAAAACAAAAGATGTGTTTGGGCTCTTTTTATATACAATGGAGTACTACTAAGCTATAAAGAAGGATAGATTTGATAGATTTATAGTAAAATGGATAAGTGAAATAAGTCCGACACATGTGTGTAAACACTGCATTGTCTCTCTAGTGTGAGACATTGGAAGTGTAGATAAGAACCAAAACAGTCATAGAGGGCTGGGGATATAGGTCAGTGGCACAGTGCCTGCCTGGCAAATGTGGGATCCTGAGCTCAATTCCTCTATCAAAATAAGAAACAAAATGCATAATAAACATTGTGAAACTAATTATTCAAAGAGAAAGGGAAATGAAAAAAGGATAAAATGGAAAAAAAAAAAAAGCTTTATGGGCAAGGAGGGGAAGGGGATGGAAGGGAAGGGAGGAGAAAGGGAAGCAGAAAAAGAGCTGAGAAGTATCACACATAGTCCCAAGCTCCCTGAAATGAATGTGATCGTTATGCATATCTAAATTCTACCAATAAGCCTAATTATTAAAAAGGAATTAAAACATGCACATGGAGTTAAAATTAATGGAAGGGTTACATACTCTCAAAATAAGTACACATGGATGATACCTACATGAAAAGAAGTTTTACATCTTTCCCAGGAAGGAAAACTTTGGAAAATCAAAACTTCCTTGTGATTGCATTTCACCCCAGTCAAAATAGTTATCATTAAAAGCAGAAAAGAAAAAAGAACAAAGAAAAGTACAAAAATCAATAAATTCAGGCAGAAGGGAGCTGGGGCGAAGAGGCTTTACTGGGGGAGATCTGAGTCGGCGCAGGTACGGCGTAACTTCTTATGGAAGCTTTCTAAACCTCTAGACTCAGCTACCGCATGACCCAGCTGCGTCCCTCTTTGCTGCTCGCCCTGAAGGTCGTTGTCGCAGGAAGTCCATGCTGCCATACTCACAATTCACGAAGGCCCAGTAGGAAGGCCCCTGAGGTGCCCCCGGCCTACGAGCAGGTAAATAAGGTGCTGCGGAGCGTCGCACAACGCAGCGCTCTCTGGCAGCGGCAAGAAGAACGCTGCGCCATTTGTGGCCAAATTAGCAGGCATCATCGCGTGAAGTGGGATAAACCAGACCAGAAATACAGCTATGGCGTGTGTTCCCTAATATGCGGCACATAAAAGCGATGACATGGAAGTAGAAGGGGACAATTTGCGTAGGGGGAGAAGGGTAAGGGGGAGAACAGAGACGGAAGGAAGGGCAATCCAGAAGAAAATAGGCTTTACATCATTGGGAGATCATGACGTTGACAGGAACTTACTGAGAGCGGAAAAGGGGCGGGTGCAGTTGGAAGATGGCACTTCCGGTTTTGTAACTAATATGTAGATTGCATTTGTCTCTGAATGTTAGCACATTAAAATACCACAACATCGTCTAGAATGGCGGTCACTGTTTTAATCAGTCTCTGAGAGTGAGATGCTCAGCACATTTTTTTTAAAGTATGTTTTGATTTGTGCTATTAAAAAATGTTCCTAAGTGGAAGAATCTAAGAATTGCCTATGTGAGGCGCTGGGTATATTAATTAGCTGGATTGTCATAAACATCGCACAGTGTGTATGTGTCTCTAAACATGAAGTTTATGTTACCATGATGAATTTAACAGGACGTTGAAGTATGATTTTGGTCATCAGTTATGCTCACTTACCAAAATATTCTTCAAATATCCAGTCAAAAATGTATCCTAATGATGCTTTGTTGCATCGTGAAAATTAGAGGTACTTTTGCGATCTTAATTGTACCTTTAACTAAAACTGACAGAGTTTATATCCACTAAAAATATTACATGACTATAACATATATGTATATATATATATATATATATATATATATATATATATTAGAATTATGGTAAAGACTACATAAAATCTGCAGAGTCTGGCTACGGACACCTTGTATAGCCAAAAGGAGCCTGAGGAGCACAGGCTGCAGGGCCAGGCATGAGATGGACTCGCAGTGTGTTGCCCGCTGCCGCGTCAGAGAGCAGCAGGGTGACAGAACTGTGGGGATGCAGGCGTTTGCTGGAGAAACCACCCCTGTGTCCAAGGCAGCAAGATGAATAATGCTTGGAATCGGCTGAGAACTGTAAAGCTCACACAGAGGCAAATGAAAAGCAATTTTGTAATGCTGAGTAGAGTCGATTGTCACGAAAGCAACACATTAGTATAAAAATTGAAAACCAAGCCGGGCGTGGTGGCTCACGCCTGTAATCCCAGCACTTGGGAGGCTGAGGCAGGAGGATCGCTGTGAGTTCGAGACCAGCCTGGGCTACAAAAGTGAGCTCAAAGCCAGCCTGAATTGCACAGTGAGACCCTGTCTCAAAAAGCCAAAAAAAAAAAAAAAATGAAAACCAAGGAAAATGTATCACTCTAAGCTTAACTCTTCATTCATTATTTCAAAGGAGCTGAAGTTGATTAGGAAAATTAATTTTTGGAAAATCCTGGATGCAAAGGTACAGGTAGAATTGGAAAGCCAGCATTCTGAAGCTTCAGTAGAATGATGGAGCTCGACAATTTCCACTGATAGATGGCAAAACCACTAGTGGGAAAATTACGAGATATTTTAGAGTGGAACAATCAGCCCAGCATTCACTGAACACGCATATCAACTTCTTTTTTCTGTTTTAAAATCAATCTTGAAGTCACCAAAGTGACATAAATAGATAGCATGTGCCCCACGGTGCAATGAGGTGGGAAGCATCCGGCACTCCTGTAATATTCCTGCCCATACAAATGGAGCCTGGGTCTAATCCATACTCTAACTGCTGTTTTAAAATGACTATAGCAAGCCAAGCTGTCTCCCCAGCCCCAGAAGTCCAGGTCCCAAAACAGGGTGTGGTGGCTCATACCTGTAATCCTGACGTTGGGCAGGCTGAGACAGGAGGACCACTGTTAGTCTAAACTGTAGTGAGAAGGACTGGCCAAATAGCTCAGCAGATTAAAGTGCCTGCAAGCAGGTGCAGGAGCTGGGGGTTCGACACCCAGGCCTGCCATGCCGGCCCTGCTCCCAGGGCACACTGAGATGGCAGTTGAGACTGGGTCTGGTGGCACGTGCCTGTAATCCCAGCTCTTGGGAGGATGTAAACAGGTGAATCACTATGAGTCCAATCTAGTAGTGAGACCCTGAAAGCCCTATAGACCCTTCCCTAAAAATAAAATAAAAAATAAACTGTGTAGTAAGACCCTGTATCAAGTAAATAAAATTTAACAACTATTAAAATAACTATAGAACTATACTTGGAGAAACAAGTATAATGGGGTGCACACTTTAGACAGAAACTTTATATGAGTTGCTTATATATTTGTTGTTTCCAACAAAGCAAAGGAAAAAAAAAAAAAGGCAGGGCTGTAAGAGAGGCAGAGCAATGAGAAGCAGAACCGTCCAGGCCATCCGTGGGCTTGGACCCCGGCTGGACCAAGCCGGCCGCAGGAACCACCCTAAGGAGTCAAGGAAGCCTGACCGGGAGCCGCGTATTAGCTGTGTGTGTGGACTATGATTAGAACTGTTAGGAGTTATAACATCAACGACTTTGTGGGAAAATAGTCTTACCAGTCGGAGGTAAGAAAGGGCAGATTTGCAGAGTAAGTGATCTGCTTTCCAGTACTCCAGAAAATGAAAAGAGGAAGCACGGGCCAAATACGACTGGCAAAGGTGTTGGGTACCAGGTGAGTGCAGCCCACAGAGCACGACACCCTTAATACCATTTACGTCATTAGAAGGCTCAGAAGTGGGTCATCCTTGGTCTTCCCTCCAACAACACTGGCTGAGCAGTCTTCAGTCACTGCTATCCCTGCAGCTACATGCCTGTCCTGCATGGTTCCCCCGGCTCCAGGTCATGATACTCTGGGTCTCTGTGACACCACAGGCATTGTGAGCTCCCATAGTTCCCCACATCATGATTTTAGGGTAAGTTTGACAATCAGAAGTGATCACTGAAAACCACAAAGGATGGTGCTGTGGAAGACGCCCTGTGCCACCCATTGCCTGAGCCAGAAGACAGAAGCTCCTCTGCTCCTCCTCCTCTTCTTCAAGGGAAAGTTCCTGATTGCTTCTTCTTGTTCTTCTTGTTCTTGTTCTCATTCTCATTCTCCTTCTCCTCTTCCTCCTACTCCTCTTCTTCCTCCTTCCCTTTCTCTTCCTTTCTTCCTCTTTCTCTTCCTCCTCTTCCCTTTCATCTCTTCCTTCCACTTTCTCTTCTGCCTCCCCTTTCTTCTTCTCCTCTTCCTCTTCCTCCTTTTTCTTTTTCTTCCTTCCTTCCTTCCTTCCTTCCTTCTTTCCTTTCTTCTTTTCTTCCTTCCTCTTTTTTTGATTTAAATAGCTCGCTGCTGCCCAAGGCTTCTTGTCATTGCCCTTAACTTGTAATTATGGATGGAAGCCCAACAGTCACTACCAACAGTGCACTCTGAGTTGAGACCAGTAGCCACAGGGTCAGCGAGAGCTCCAAGAATGCGGCTCAGGTTCTCCTGAGTGTCTCCAGAAGAGAACTCTTGTCCAGGAGCCAGGATCTGTATAGCTTCTTTATGCCTTTCTTCCTTCCGGAGTCTGGACCACAGTCCTATAGTTAGAAGCCTCTGGCAACTCTCTGCTTCTGGAAACCCATCAGCCCTATTTGTGAAGTCCCACAGTTGGCCATGTGTGCCATTTGCCACAGGATCCAGTGGTACAATTTAAGCTCCTAACAGCCAAATCTGAGGATCTGTGAAAATTGGCATAGAATGGGAGTGCGGGTGGGGCCATCTCCGAGGGAAGCTTCAGGGAGGTGGCTCAAGAGCAGGTTGCAGCAGAGTCTCATCTGCAGAAAGGAAGGCTGGCTGGAGCCTTCTGCTGGGAGTGGGCACCGCAGAATTGCTTCGGAAAATGAGGAGGATGGTGGCAGGAAGTGTTCAAAACATGGAAGTATTTTAAGGGGGGTTAATGACAATGCATCTTTCATTGTGCTATATTTAAATATATACATTAGCTGCATTTTGATCCATATTTGCATGTCTAGCTCTCATACATGATGGCTAGGATAAGAAAGGAAGAATAAATGCTGAGCCCTACCAATTTTTAAAAATGTTACTTTTGTCTGCACACATCCTGCACCAGTGACAACTAGCTTCCCTAATATTGCTCACAGTTCATTACGAGATCATGGATTTGTATGTATTTTATGAGTTTCATTAATTTTGGGTGTGAAATTTAGTGTTTCCTTATCATCTCATCTTCAGCTAGTGGGGCCCTCTTCATACTGCCTCTGGGGTCTTTCTGACACAATCTTATTCTGTGATTGCACCCTTACTTTCCAGTGAGACAAAATGTTCCAGGCTCAAATTGTACATTTCCAGCCAAAGCCCTATAATCAGCCACTTTCCCGAGAAACTTTGGCTCCTTTTAGTGATAGATGATACATAATGACTACAATTTGAGTGTTACTGGTTTTCATCGCTACTGAACTGTCCCTTTGTTCCCGAGACTTCCTGGAGATGGAGATGGATAATGCACATTTGTAAATTATGGGGTTTGTACCTCACCTCATCAATCTTACATCTGTTTTGTCTTTGTCTGACACGAAAATCCTGGTTCTCAATGACACCAGGACTAATTAATCACTTGTTATCACAATCAGTCACAAAACAGTCACATGTGGCAGTCTTGAATTAACCATAGCAGCATTAGGAAAAAATATGATTACTAGGAGTAATATGATTATGACTAGAAATTTGTTTCCAATGATTTGCTTCCTGTGCTAATTTCCATTAGAGATGAATCACAAAACTGCCTGTTCTCAAAGCCTCTTGGAAGACCCCTCTGGCAGTGTTTCCACCTCATGGTGTACAAGTACACTACCTTCTCCATGAGCAAATGCAGAGCTATAATCATCCCCAGCTAAAGTGGTACAGGGAAGAAAACAACCAGCCATTTCTTCTCTAAGCGCCAGGGCTCAGGTCATTTCACAGGCCCAGAGCTGCACACCAGCTGCATGCATGCAGAGCGCCCCATTCCGAAAGCTGAAGGACAGCCCCTGTGGGTCAGAGCACATGGCCATCAAGACCCTTCACCACACTTCCTCCAACTGAAAAGCCACTTCATATACTTCTTAACTATTAAGATTGGTCTTTGGCCAGAGAAGTGACACGAACCACAGGAATGTTTCTTCAAAGACATGGATGTTGAATTCAAAGAAACAATAAATAGAGATATTTGCTCTACTCCAAGTTTATGTGGCCATAGCAAAATACCCAATGTGATACATTTTATAAAGTTAAGAGTTTTCTTTAACTCATATTACTTGAGGGTCCCTGGATGCACTTCAGTATGGTGGAGAGCCATGTTGGGATCCCGCTGCATGCTGAAGTGGCCAAGTACTAAGCCTTGCTTTACAGCAAGCTTGCATGAATTCACTAGCCTTGCTCCTCTCCAAGAGTGTTGGGGATGGGGCTGTAGAGGGTTAAGTTGCTGGGTGCAGGAATCTCTGGCTGTGTTTGAAAAGAACATATGCATGGTGCTCTGAGGTCAAGATAACCACAGGGGAGGCAACCAATGATGTGGGCCCCTGATACAGCCTGGTCCAGAGCAACCAAGCTGCCAACCCCAGAGACAAGACAGTTCTCTTACCTGACAAAATTTACCACTTGGAGAAGGCTTTGAACCAACTCCTAAGGTTCAGCTCAATTTCCAGCTTATTTTGTTATCTGCTTCCCTCACTGAAAAACCAAATAAATACGGGACTCCCAGAGAAGTTCTTTGTCCCAACCCCAGGGAATGTCAAATTCCTACCTCTTTCAGGTGATATGATACCAGAGCTTGTACAGTGAGAAACAGGATACTTCACTGTCAACGAGTCTCTTTCCTGCATTTTACCAGTCACTCAGCTTTATATAAGATCACCTAAGGGCGTAAGAAGACAAAAGCGAAAACAGCAATCAGAAAGCCCAAGTCCAACTCTGGAGAACTTCTACAGTCCTATCTTCTGGGTTCAAATCCCAGATCTGCCAATGTTATACTAGGAAAGTCAATATATCTCCTACCTCAGTATTTCATTTTAGTATTAACTATGGCAAACCATAAAGTGCTCCCTTAGTACCCTATACACATGCACAAGAAACTAGGATTTGTAGTACTTTCTGTGACTTAGATACCTTACTGATAAAGGTCAAGAAACAAATAGTTTCTGCTGCCTCCACCTGCTTTCTAAAACCAGGACCTTTGACAAAGTGACTCTTTGTCTACTGCCCAATGATGCTGGACTATAACCTTGCTGGTGGGAAATTTCTCTACAGCTGAGTAATCAACAGAACTCAAGCCACTTTATTTTCAAGAGATCCGGAATCCTTGAAAAGATTATACTCCTAAGATTAGTTTTGAGCTAGGAAATTCTGTTCTTTCAGAAATTTGAAGTTCATTTCCAAACAATCAATTAAAAAGCCATAAAGCCTTATTCTATTCAGGGAATTCATTAGTGTTGCTTAGAAGTTAAAATTATGTTCAAGGGATTCCTTCAGACTTGCAAGAATTTTAAGACAGTGTAAATATCAATTGGAAAATTATATTAGCAAGAGAGTGAGCCTCTGAACAGATTTGCATTTTATGAATGAAAAGTACTCCCTGAAATCACCATCGAACTGAAGACGGATGCGCTTGGCCATTCTGAGTCCTGGATGAGGAAGGACAGGAGGCACAAACACAGAGACAGGGATGCCTCAAAGCACTTGGGGCCCTTTCTCTCCTCCCTGTCTGGTGACTGTCCCAAGGGCCCCCATGCGCCTGGTCACACTGGGCTGCTCTGGGTAGCCTGCGTGTAGAAACGAGAGCCACAGAAAGAAGGGAAGGCTCCACCGTGCTGGGCAGTGCGGGTTCACTGCGCAGTTCTGGGAAGAAAGACAAATGCATGATGCTCAAGTCCCTCCCCTAGTGCGATCACCATCACCAACTAAGGCCTCTGTCAGTGGCCAACCTCTTCCTGCCCTGTGCACACTCAGCCCTCCCTGCATGCCTGAGATTCAGGGTGTCATCTTGGGTCTCTTCCCCTGCACAGAATCCTCTCCTGCTCCACCCCAAACTCGACCCTCACCCTCTCAGCTTTGCCACCCAGCAGCGCAGAGCAACCAGCCCCTCCTGTTCCACTCGCCATGTCCTGGCACCTCCTCTCTGCACTGCCTGCATAGCCCAATCTGTCACTGAAAACTGCTCCCGTCTCAGAGTAAAGTCACACGCCTCACTTGACCACAGCCAAGAACCAACTCATGAGGGCAACTTCACTCCAGGACTCTCTGGCCTCAGTAAATGCATGCCCCATAACCTCACTTCTATCTGGGCAGAGCCATTGATTCTCATTGCTTCTAATATTCTCATTAAGTCTGCGAACAGCACTAAGGTTGCTTCCTTTGAACTAGGCTCAACCTTCTGGCTTCACTCTCAGCAAACTTTAAATCTAGGAAGGGGCTGTGAAGGCAGCTGAGTGCCTTTGCACAGAAAGAAGCCTGAGGAGCCTTGTTCTGGACCCCTGTTCAGGGGCCTGGGCCCCATCCCCTGGGCCACTGAGCTCAGGCTGCCCATCGCTGCACCTGTAGACCGTGTGGTCTCCACATCATTACCAAGCCTTTGCCCAGGGCTGGCTCTCAGGAGTGCTTCCAAACTCTTGGGAAGCTGGGGAGATAGCATAGTGGTTCAGCACCTGCCTAGAAAGCGCAAGGCCCTGATACCCACCAAAACCCAGCAAATACACCAAAGATACTAATTTGACAAATGACTGCTGAATGCAAAATTCTAGGGAAAGTAACCCTATCAGTCAACAATTCCTTCAGAATATCAAAGGGAGAAACCACTTTGAACTTTAAAACAATTTCTTATTTCCCAAGAAAAAAGGGAAAGGATAATTCCTCCTTTTAAAGGCGCTAAAACCTCTGATACCCCTAAAAAACACCCGGCTCCAGTCTCAGAACCTGACTTATCATGCTAAACGATCACAGTAGCACAGCATTCCATTACTGTTATTAACTCTAAGGAAACTATGGCACCGATGAGTTCAGTGATTTGTGTAGGCACAGCACTGCAGTTCCCTGGGCTGCAAGGGCAGGGCCATAGAGGTACTGTCCCCAGCCTCAGGCTCTCCAATTCGAGCCTGAACCTGCAAGGGAGGGGGAAATAGAGACACGACGTATCTATGTTGTATAGAGTAGATACAGAAATATCTTCTGCTTGATACCTCTAGATCACCAGGTCTACACTAGCCCTGTGCTGTGCTTCGCCACAAGAGGACTGAGAGGAAAGCTGCAGCCCAAGTCCATGCCTTCTTCCACTAACAGTCCCTGAGACACGCCCATCCCCTTCAGAGGCAGATGGCTCTCCTGCACCTCAGGACTGGCCAGGAGGAAAGTCAGGAACAAATATATGTTTGGGAAAAATAAAAATTCTTCTTTTATTCCCAGGACCTCAGCAAACTGTCAAACTCTAAAGGAATTCCAGGGCTGGCAAGCTAGTTCAGTGGTCTGAAGTACCTGCTTAAGCAAGCTTAGGCACAATGCAGGGACCATGGTTTTGTCCCTGGAATCACATGTCTCACCATCCCCACCACCAAGGCAGGCTAAGCCGACAACAGGAAAAAAAGTTTAAGTTAAAAAAACATAATAATAAAGGAATTCTGGCAGTTGTAGCTACAGGAAAGACTTGACAGGAGCTGTCTCAGAGGAAGAATCCCTGAGAGAGCCCACTACAGGACTGACCACAAGCCTCAGCCTGAGGTCAGGGCTTCCCACCTGGCCTAAGTCCCAGTGCTTTGTACCCAATTTGTACTCCGATCCTGTCACTGACCAAAAGCGTAGGTCAGAGAAAGGCAGTTGGCCTTGCTAACTAAAAGTGGGGAAGACCGTCAAGTGAGCGCCGTAGCCGGTATGCTGCTGTTCTACAGAAATCACTGCAGTCACCCTCACCACTTTGCAGGGAAGACCGGAGCCCAGGGGGTGGTACAACACAGAGGACCCACAGTGCCGCCCCGACTTCCAGACCACCGGCTCCCCGCATCCTGGTTCAGCGTCTCCTTAGGATCTCCTATGGGTGCCCATGTCCTTCTGCTGCACCGCGTAGAAGCCAGGCTTTGTGCATACAGAGCAAGCTGCCAATGAAAGCAAGTGCCAGCCACGGAGTCCTGAGCTTGTGGCCACCGATTGTCATTGCTCTCTGGCAAATGACCCTCTGTGCATGAGGAGTCGATAAACCTAAGCGGACAGAGTGTTGTCGTCTGGGACATCAGACTCTCATACACTCCAAGTAAAGTGTTGCTTAGAAGGGAGAGGAGGCTGTGGACACGGCGCGGTGACAGCGTCTGCCCGGCAGGTGCGAGGTTCTGAATCTGAGTCCCCATACCCAGAAGGAGGTCGGGGGCACAGGGGCTATTTCCTTGCCGACAGTGTCTCTTCTTCAGTGCTCTTAGCACCGACTATGCAGAAAGGACCTCCTTTCCTGAAGTTCAGCACTGACAATCAGACTCTTTTCTCACCCTACTGGGTAGGCCAGGCTGCGGGCGCAGAGGGGGACCAGGCGGCTCTGATTCTGGAGGCCAAGCCGAATCACGGGACAGCATTCCTGACGGGGGTGCCCTGCGCCCAGCAGGGTACTGAGGCACACACAGGGAGGGGATCCTCCTCTCCGTGCTTTCCACCCCAACCGCCTGCCAATCAATCGCTCCGACATTTTCAAGGTGCCGCTGATTCCGGTGAGAGCTGTATCTTAGAACAGCACTGCCTGCCCCTTGAGGCATTGATGTTATCACTCTGTGCCTCTGGCTGAGGCCTCTAATAACTGTCTCCTTTCCTCCCTTCTCGGCGGGGTCACAAATCTGGCATGGTCATTAACACGCCAGGGCTCAAATGCACCTCACTGAGTGGATGCAGTGACAGCCATCAGACACCATCTCCCCCTTGAAGTGCTGACACAGCAGAAATGAGAACACTTTGGGGAGCACGGACAGTGAGCTGCTCAGAGCTGCGGCTGGCTCTGCGCATTCATGAGAACAGGGGAGGAGGGAAAAAGCGGGCCAAACAGTGCCACCACGTCCCGCACGGCCCGTAGCTGGCTGCGGCTCCAAGGCTATCTCAGTGGGCACCTTCGTATTCCACAATTTGCTCCATGCAGAGTTCCTGCTCCTGTGGCCTTGATGCTGAGGTGACTTCTCTGGACAAATGAGCAACGTGCCACGCTGAGTGCTGTCTTCACAGAGGGAAGACAGTTTCAGCAGGGGTTGTGACGTCTCGGCCACGTCCCCATGAGTTGCTCTCAGATAACACAGACAATTGCTCTTCCCCACTTCTTTTATAAATGCAGTGTGAGAAATAAGGAAATCATGTTGAAAAAGGGTCTGGAAAACCATTAATTTAATTCTGAGCATAGAGTTATTAATTAAAAGAAAAAGTAAGCTGTGAGGCGCTGTTGTCGTTGTCATGTCACTCTTGTCTGACTTGTTTGGATGTCGGGATAGAATGAATGTGGCCCACAGCAGCAGAGCAATGACACAAGGAGGAGGGGCCAGAGCCAGCAATCCCGGGTGCTTCCCGGGGGCCTTCTGTGCCTGGACACCCGGGCAGCGCGTCCTGGGGCCTGGATAACTCGTCCCGGGAGGGCAGTGTCTGACGCGTAGCTGGTTCTCAGGCGCTGCTGCTCATCTGTGCGTCCGGGCACTGCCTTTGAGTACCAAAGATAGAGAGATGCGGTTTGGAGAACGCCCTCCACTGACCTCCTCCGCATCTGCACCCCACAAAAAAAGGAAAGAAAGGTGGGACGGGGAAGAGCAGGCCACCGGAAAGAGACCGAGCTGCCTTCCTACCAGGCAGCGCGCATGTGCATTTCCTGCAATATCTCGCTTAAACTTCAAGTAAATCCCTCAGATTAAACTATGATTCTTATAAAGTACATAAGGAACGTGCTTGATAAAGACAATGGACCAAACTGTAGCTCACAGTTCGTGAAAAGAATCAGGGTTTGCCTCAACAGTGTGAAGCCAGAACTGCTGAGTGTTATTCACTCTCTTCTGTATCTAGGGAGGAAAATTTTAAAGTAACATAAGAAAAATAAAAAATACGGAGCATTTGGTAATTTGGCCACTCCAGATGTAGGAAACAAAAAATAGTAGCTGGGCATGGTGGCACACGCCTGTGATCCCAGCACTTGGGAGGCTGAGGCAGGAGGATCAGTGAGAGTTCGACACCAGCCTGGGCTACAAAAGTGAGCTCAAGGCTAGCCTGAACTGCATAGTGAGACCCTGTCCCAAAAAGGCAAAAAAAAAAAAAAGAAAAAGAAAACAAAAAATAATAATGATAGTCTAAAGTAAGGGCATAAGTGCTACCCACTGATTCTGGACTGGCTAACTCTCATCTATGGATGCAGCAGGCCTCAGATCACAGGAAACTGAGATGCTCCGGCCACACGTGGCTACGTAAACGCACGCGCTGCTCTGCTCTCCTACTGCCTGCCCTCTGCAGCTGTCCCTCCTCCTGCTGTGGCTTGCTCTGGACACCTGCTCTAGATGAAAATGAGACCAAAGAAACCACCCAGCCACAGACGTCCCCTGACTGTCCGATGCCCCATTCACCCAGAGCTTTCTTTCATCGCTGGCAGGGGGCTGCCAGCTTTCCATGGTCTGACGTAGCATTGGCAGGCTGAGCACACTTTCCACTCTCCGTGGGCCTGTGGAAGACCAGCACAGTTTGGCGTGCATGGCCACGTGTCTCCACACGGCCTTGCTGAGGTCCGTCTCCATGGTGCAGATGCCGATTCCAGCCCTTGCTCCCCAGACAGCCCACCCTCGACTCCACGCCACGCCTTCAGAGCGCTGCAGCGCGGACCCCCCTCCTTCGCCCGCTCTCTCTGCTCTCATCTGGCGGCCGCCACCACTCGTCCAGTGGTCCACGTCATACAATTATTTATGACTTCCAAGTATGGCTGAATTTCACTCAGAACATTGGTGCCACTGACGAGTTGTCCCCGCCGTGAGGAGTTTCGCTTCTTCTCTTCACCTCCACAGCACAGCTCCTTCCTCTTTCCTTCTTGCCTCTGGGATTTTCTCCAGTGTGTTTTTCCTGTGACAAATGTACGTAAACGAGTCTGGCCACCGTGATCATTTCCAGCCCATGAAATAGTGGGTCGAGTGTGTGCACAGCGCGAGTCCTGCCCCCACCGCCCACCCGGAGGCCTTCTCCATCGTCCCAAGCAGAGGCCGTGCCCAGTGCCCAGCCCCTGGTACATAAGATGCTTAGGTGGCTTTGAGTTTAGCCCAAGCCCTGCACAAGGTGCAGTCAAGACGAGGTTTTAATGCAGTCACACATCACTTGACATTAGAAATACAGTCTAAGCACTACGTCAGGAAGTCTTTGCCTGACCAACACAGACCACGTTTGTACAGAGCAATCTCAGCAGTACAAGTGCTGCATCCCCACGAGATGTACGCATGCACAGGTGCTGTGCACCTGAGGTGTGCCCAGAGTTACATGCTGTATTACCCCAAGAAACTCATGGTTCAGTGCCCAGCTTTTGGAGGACGACTGTGCCCGTGGCTGGCAGCTCTTAGGAGGTGGGTCTGGTCACGCTAACTGTGGCCTGGAGGAGTTCGCCTCTTCTACAACACACCCTTCACTACTCTGTTTCCACACAAGAGCTGCCCCCACCATGGGCTTCGGCCATTCCATCCTGCCCTGGAGCCGGCTGATCAAGGATCGAAATGTGAGCCAAAATAAGTTCTCTCCTTTAATGTGCAGGTTTTGGGTACTGTGACTCTGCAGCTACAAAGCTAATAAGACAGTGAACAAATCAGCTCAGGAAGAAAGTTATGTCTAGAGGAAACATTTCAACAACAGGGACTCAGTAAACAGGGGCTGCGTCCAGCCACTGCCCTCTTGATACACCACACTGCTTAATGCAGAACTGATTTACGATAAGTAGAAGGAGCACTCTAAAATAATAATGATACAAGCTGGTGGGGGAGGGCACCCCTGTAATCACAGCACTCTGCGGCTCTGAGACAAGATCTCATGTTTGAGTTCAGCCTGGACAACCCGATGACTATCGAGACCATGCTGTGATGAAGTGTTATAGTGGCTATAACTTCAGTGGGTGACAGAAATTGTCCAGCTCCATTGTGACTTCATGGGCACTTTGTGCGTTTGTCCCGTCATTGACTGGAATCCCATGCTCATGTGATTCGTGAATATGCATGCCTCTGCATCTAAAAATATTTGCCACCAAGTCCCACAAGTGCTCCATTTCGCTCCAAAGGCCTCCTGCCTTGCCTTTACTGCCTGGTTGGGGATCTGCCTCCAATTACTATGCATGCATTGCGGTGAAGAGAGTCCGGGGTGGCAGACCGTGGGAGGCAGGGAGGACTGGGGCTCTGTGGCAGGCTCTGGAGCTGCAGCTTCAAGCTGTGATCGGCAGATCCTGCAGTGGGGCAAAAACGTGGAGAAAAATGCTGCAGCCCAGTCAAGGAACCTGTCTGCTCAGTGACGCCGAAGTGGCCGGGGGAGGAGGCTGGAGGTCACTTTCACTTGCTTTTCTTGGGGTGATACTGGAGATTGGACCCCCGGTTGTCACACATCTCCAATACATTTACTTTTTAAATTGTTTCATCTTCAGACAGAGTTGTGCTGAATCACGAATTTAGCCAGGCTAGGCTCAAACTTTTGCTTCCTGCGCCTCAGCCTCCCTGAGCTGGCACTGACCGTGCGTGCCAGGTCTGGCTGTGGTGCTCAGCAGACCAAATCTCAGTGACTGTCACCTTCTCCCCTCATAAGCAGCCGCACCCTTGCACATGCTCATCTTTCCCGTCCAGTCCCGCCTTTCTATGCGGGGTCTTCCATCTCGTCACAGCTTTTCCCAGGTGCCCTGTTTACCCACGATGCCCCCATGCCCCCATCCATGAGCTGGTGGCTCTGAGGCTCCCGGAGGTCCTGGCAGGAAAGTGCCCGCCTCGCTCCAGACCAGCGCTGCCAGGCGTCACTTGCTGCCGTAACCCAGGAGAGGAGCCGAGCACGTCGCAAGCTCAGGCACTGCCCTCGCCAACTAATCCGCGTCCAAGCCAACCTGAGCTTCTACTTTTGCTTCTAGGCGCACAGCAGAGGTAGAGCAAGTGAGACGGGCTGTCCTGAAGTCCTTAACGTGCGAAGTTTAAAGATAAAAAAGCCTGCACAAAGATAGTCTGTGTGCTATGCACTGCCCGTGATTGAGTTCATTGTGATTGATTCTTATGAAATTCAAGACTTTACTGTAAATTTTTCATAATTTATTTCATTAGTCTTTTCCTTGCACCGAATGTATTTCTATTCATGTCGAGAAGCTGCTTTGTGATATGTGAGACAGATCTCTTTTAAAAGATTCTAATGACCATTCTTCAGATGATGGACATTTTGGTTGTTTCCAAGATTTGGCTATTACAAATTGGGCTGCTATAAACATAGGTGCACAGATATCGCTATGGTATGA
>PVJA010035942.1:0-21476 GCA_004027025.1 Myocastor coypus | reverse complement strand
CAGCAGTTCATGGTAATGGAACAGCAACAAAATGGTGACACAGGTAACCAACCAAGGGAGCAGAGAACAAAAGCGTGAGTCTGTCTCTCTCTATATTACAGTCAGGCTCTCCACCTCAGCCTATCTGCCTTAGGCTACACCCATAATCCCAGAAGTACTCAGACTCATAATCCCATCAGTACTAAAATACATAATCCCATCCCAGGAATCATGAGGCAAGTCTCAAACTGTAGAAGTCCTCATCCCATGATTGTACAAGGCTTTGAGAGGGGGAACTAGACATAAACCATAACAGGAGGAAAGATGGAACAAGTAATCCTACTTGTTTCTGTTTTGGGTCCTAAAGAGAAAAATCACACCAGAGAATTTATTACCAACACAATGTTGGTAATAACAATATTGTGGCTTCATGGTGTCAGTTTATCAAAAGTTTACATGTTAAAAACTAATGGGCTGGGGAGATAGCTCCATGGCTCAAGTGCCTGCCTGGCAAGTGCAATGTCGTGAGTTTGAACCCTAGTCCTGAAAAAACAAAAACAACAACAATAAAAGCTAATGGAGGGCATGTTTCTCGTTGACAATGAATTTGTCTACTTAACAACACCCCTCAATACTAGGCAATGCAAATTCTTACTGCTGAAGCCAGGATGAAGAGGTTATCTTGTACCAAAAATAGAATAGGAATTACAGTATACTTCTGCAGGCTAAAGAAGATGACACACTTAGTATTTTCAGTCTACAAAAGGGCTTCATAATATCTGTTTTTTTATTTTCTTTTCTTTTTGAGACAGGGTCTTGCTATGCAGTTCAGGCTGGCCTTGAGCTCACTTTTGTAGCCCAGGTTGGTCTGGAACTCACACTGATCCTCCTGCCTCAGCCTTCCAAGTGCTGGGATTACAGGCGTGTGCCACCAGGAGTTTGGGGAAATAGTTCAGTAGAATAAGCATTTGTCTGGCAAGCACAAGCACCTGAGTTCAATCCCCACTCCCACAAAATAATAAAGAAATCAAATAAAACAAAATAAAATAGAAAATTACACTCTGTTCCTGAATAACTACTATGAAGACAACAATACACATTGTGTCAATTATTATGGCTATCCTACTAATGTGTTTTGAAACTATCTCAATGTTATTTCTTATTAAAAGTAAAAAAGTATATATAAAATGAAGTTGATTAGTAAACTTAAGTGCACACATGCCTCAGACTCTTATCAGTTCTTTTCACTAGAATAATACTTAAATAATACTTAAGGATGTTTATAAGATTATTTTTTTCAGTGTGGTTTGTTCTATTAAATAAAAATGAAAATCTGAATATCAGTTCAGAGGGGAGGAAAGAAGCTGCATCGAGCTCACTCAATGAAGAACTATGAATTCACAGAAAGGAAGCAAACTAGAGCTGTATTGCTATCACGCAAGTCCCAAAGATGTATTGTTACATGAAAGAAGTAAGCTTCAAAAGGAGAGCAGTTAGATGAGTTTCAGAAACTGAGATATTTCTAATTTATTGCTTAATCCCTGTTAATAAGCAAAACAAACTTGGAGCTGTAAGAAGTTTATTTTCATTGAATTGTTTTACTTTTAAAAGTTATTGGGAGGGGTAAGCAGCAAGCAGAGACGGGGTCTCTCTGAGAATCATATTCAGACCCTGGAATATAGCGACATGAGAAAGACAAGAAGAAAAGAAGTAGGTGCCTGGTCCTAGAAAGGATCTGGCATGAGAATTGAAGCCCGAAGAGACAGATGAAGAAGGAGGTAGCTGGGGAAAGCCTGTCCCTGAGATAGGACTGACTGCACAAGAGGAGTGGTTCAAACCTGTGGGTACACAATGATAGGTGGTGTCCACAGAGACCTCCACAGAGAGCTGCAGCCCTGGAGAGGAGGAGCGAATGTCAAGGACAGCACTAGCTGATGCTTAGTGCTGAAGGCTCTGTCAGCCCACATGAGACTGTCTAGGAGCCATCACAGAGAGGGACCAGTTGAGCTCAGGTGGACTTGGTCCCCCATGGAAGGTGCACTGATAGCTGCAGGCCACATGAGCCTGGTCCCAGCCAGAAGGTGCAGGCTCAATGAACTTATCCACTACCCTGCCAAAATGCCACTGCTGGCTTTCTGGGATATATTGTCACAGATTGGGACTCTATCTCCTCATGTTGTCTACCAGGGACACTTGAGACAAGCCTGGAAGTGGATCCCTCTCTGCCTCTGCGTCTGCTTCTGCCTATCTCTCCCTTAATAATGAACTTCAAACTTCTAGAAAAAGAAGAGCAAGCCAAGATGAGAGCTCATAAAAGGGAGGAAATTATGAAGCTATAGCAGAAAGTAATGCATTGAAGACTGAAACAACAAAACAAAGAGTCAATGAATCAATGAGTTGGTTCTTTGAAAGATTCAATAAAATCTACAAACTTTTATCCAACTTTATCAAAAAAGAAAAGAATCAAATCCAGGCAATTAAGAATCAAATGGGTGAAATTACCGAAGAATGAAAGAGTCCTGCAGAAATTCAGAAGACAGCGTACAAATCCTTTGAAAACTTATGTTTTAATAAGATGGACAATGCAGAAGAAATAGGCAGATTCCTAGGTACACATAAATTACCAAAGCTGCATCAAGAACATATAAGAATCCTAAATATACCAATATCAATTAATGCAATCAAAGATGCAATCGAAATCCCACCTACAAGGGAAAGCGTAGGCTGTGATGGATTCACTGATGAATTCTAAAAGAAATTTAGAGAAGACTGAACATGATTACTTCTCCAACTGGGGAAAGGGAAGCAATACTGCCAAATACTCCTGGAAGCAAACATTACCCTGATATCAAAATTGGAAAAAGACCCAAGTAAGAAAGAACGACAGATTAGGGTAAGCCTGACAGCTCAGAGGACTAAAATACCTGCTTATGTAGAGTGCAGTGGTCGGGGTTCAATCCCTGGTGTGCCGTTCCTGCCCCACACCCTGGGCACGCTGAGATGGCTATTGAGACTGGGCGTGGTGGTGTGAGCCTGTAATCCCAGCTCTTGGGAGGCTGAACACAGGCAGATTACTATGAGTCCAATCTACGTAGTGAGACCCTGTCCTAAAATACAAATAAATAAAATAATTAAATAAGTTAAATAAATGTAATATACCATATTAGCAGAGCCGAGGACAAAAATCATAAGATCATCTCAATAGATGTAGAGAAATCTTTTGACGAACTTCAGCACCCATTCATGATTAAAACCCCACAGAAAATTGGGTAAGGATTGTCTGTATCTCAACCTGATGAAAACCATCTATGACAAACCAACAACTAACCTAAATGGACAACAACTGAAAGTTTTGTCTCTAAAATCAGAAAAAAGATAAGGACATCTGCTGTCTCCACTTATCCCATATATTCCTGCAAACTTTATTCAGACTAATTACATAAGAGGAAGAAATAATAATAAGAAAGGGAGAAGTGAATTATCATTATTTGCAGAAGATATGATAATTTCCATAGAACCCCTGAAAAAACCCCATTAAAGAACTGCTCAACTTAATAATGAAATTCAGTAGCACAGCTGGACATGAAGTCAATGCTTGAAAGTCAGCCTTCCTGTATGCAAATAACAACTTACTGAGATAGAAATTAGGGGGATAATACCTATCACAGTAGCATCCAAAAAAATGAGATACCTAGGTAGGAATCAATCTAACAAAGGATATAAAAGTCTTCTACATTGGAAACTACAGTGCTATGAAAAAGAAGATTGAAAAAGGTATCAGAAAATGGAAAGATATCCCCTGTTATTAGATTCTATTTCCATGAAAAAATTGAATTGCTAAACTTGTGATATAGCTGAAGGTTCTAGAGTATTACACATCCCAGGAGCCAAGCTGAAATAGTCACATTGCTTATTCTTTCTTTCTTTCTTTCTTTCTTTCTTTCTTTCTTTCTTTCTTTCTTTCTTTCTTTCTTTCTTTCTTTCTTTCTCTCTCTCTCTCTCTCTCTCTCTCTCTCTCTCTCTGTCTCTCTCCCTCTCTCTCTTTTTGCTACGTGGGGCTGGCATGTGGTGCAGGGGATCAAACCATGGTCCCTACAGTTGCCTAAGCTTGACCACTGGGATATCTCACCAGCCCCTTCACATTGTTTTCTTCTCCACTTCATTTTGATCCCTAAAATGACTAGGACAGGCCAGATAGCTCAACAGATGAAAGCGACTGCTTACGCAGACACAGAGGCCAGGGATTTGATCCCCAGTCTGCCCCAGGGGCACACTGAGACAGTGAATGAGACTGGGCATGGTGAATGCACTCCTGTAATCCCAGCACTTGTGAGGATCATTACAAGTGGGAAGAATCACTACCAGTCAGATCTGTGCAGTGACACCTTGCAGACCCTATACTAATATACATTTTTCTAAAAAGACAAAAAAATAACCTGGTTACTACAGTGAAATATAAATCATCTCTTCTACCTTAAATATGAAGTGTCTGCCAAAGATTTGCATATTGAAGAGTTGCTCTCCAGTCCAGAATAGTTCAGAGGTTCATAGAAAGATGACAAGCTCATGCAAGGACTGCATTTTCAGTGGATTAATCCAGTTAGACATTCTCAGCTGCATAGGCTAGTATGAGTCAGAATAAAGGAAGGTAAATCTCTATAGTAGGACTTCAAAGGACGAGCTGTCTCTATTCCTACAGTCACTCTGTGTCTCTCCACTTCTCAGTGGCCACAAGATGAGCGCCTTTCCTCCACCACACCCATCTGCCATGCTCTCTCTACCTTACTGCAGCAATAGAAGCAAGAGAGAGCTGAGTGAGCCGTGGGTCGAAGCACCTAGAACCAGGAGCCCAGTGAAATCATTCCGCCACTAAGTTCTTTGTGTCAGATATTTCCCCCAGAAGCAGAAATCTGGCTGAGATGCTGTTCCAGGATACATTTCATTTTTTTAAAACATTTATGGAATGGTAAACTAAAACTGTATTGCAAAAAAGTATTATTATATTTTAGTTGATGTACCATATTTATATATAACAACTACATTTTCCAGGGATTTTCTCTACTCAACTTGAAGTAAGATCATTGAAAGAAATTAAACCTAGTCCCTTGAGTGTGTTACTTGAAAAATGGCCAGACCAGTTATCTTTCAGATAGGGTTTTTGAAACCCACACTTTCCATTGCCCCACTGAGTGAAGCTGTCCAGGGCTCCTGTTTTCCTACATTAATTCGTCCACCTTATCAGAATAGCCATGATTAAGCCACGTGGAACTTGGTGCTCATTAGAACGAGAAGCTTGGGAAATTTCCAAGAATATTCCGTATTCATGGTCAGACTTATTTATTTATTTATTTGTTTGTTTGTTTATTTATTTATTTATTGAAGGAAGGAAAGGTTTATTTAGCTCACAGTTAGTGGACGTTTTCAGTCCATGCTCAGCTGGCTCCATAGCAGCATAACAGCAACAATATGGTGACAGAGACAATGGAACAACCAGGGGGACAGAGAACGGCAGCGAGAGTCTGTCTTTGTCTCTCTTTATAATGCATTCAGGCTCTCTGCCTCAGCCTATACGCCTTAGGCCACACTCATAATCCAATAAGTACTCAGACCCATAATCCCATCAGTACTAAAACACATCATCCCAGTGGATCATGAGTCAAGTCTCAAACTCTAAAAGTCCCCATCCCACAATCATATGAGGCTTTTGAGGGACAACTAGACATAAACCATAACGGTGGGTCCACCCATGATACTGAAGATCTAGAGTATTCTTTCAAAGCTCTTCTGGTTTGTGACCCAGAACAGGCTCCCTCTCCCTGTCTCCTCCCTTCTTTCCCTCTATAATTTTTTTTAATTTAATATTTTTATTGTTTAAATTTAATAATGGTTATGTTACATATTTTCATCATCAGATCAGTTTAGATTAATACATACAGTTTATAGGGAACTGTGTTGAATAAACCTTCCAAGTTTATTTGCTTGAAAGAAGAGATGGAAACTTCATGTGGCTAAATGCTGTTGATTATAAACTTTAGAACATAAGTTCCCAGAAAGAGACTGTTAGCCCTACAGATAATGCATATTCCACTGTCTTTAGCTATAAGGCTGCTCCTCACTGTCTACTCATACATATATACTGCTTATAATAGAATAAAAAGCCTGTTCCATGTGAATATAAAACAAGATCTGCAATAAAATATTCATAATGCCAAACTTGCAGGCTTCAATACAAGTTCTTTCTAGAATACCAAATATAATGAACATTCCAATTAGAACTGAATTTGGTTCTTTTTTATCTGTTCATATTTTACATTACCTATAGATGTGCGTACTATATATAGCTGCCCTTTTCTTGTGTAACATTCAGCTGTCTTGGATGAATTTTAAAACTCCCTTCGCAAATCTTTATAGTCTTTTAGCGTTAAATAAGTCCTCACTGACATTTACAAGTCATACCATTTATAAGAACGCACTGTGGTCTTCATGTTTATTCTCCATTTGTTGCAATAAAATGTGACGTTTAATGCTCTATTGATTATTGCTGCAGCAGCAAGTGACACTTTTAATGAGTGATTCCTTTTTTAGGCTTCATCCTTGACACACACTACACAGTCAACTGTATTTTTATGGTTTAAAATGTTAACTTTCATCCAATGATAAGCTCAAGCAAACTGCTTTCTTGAGGTTATGAAAAACGCACCACTAGTGAAAATACTACTACTATAATTGAGAAGTAAAATAGATTATTTTTCCGATGACACCATTTTGTGATGGCTAAGACATTTCTTCCTAGTGTCAGAATCATTAGAAGTTTGTTTTTTCAGTTGGAAAATCTATGAGTTGAATGTTCACATGTATTCTCTATTTATATGCAGGTTGTATGAGGTATGGTAAGTGGATATTTTAAGCTTAGTTTTATATAACTCCTTCTACCAGGGAATGGAGGAAAAGAGAAGAGAAAAACATTTAAGTGCTAATTTAGAAGTTTAGCACTCAGATATGTGTCACTTAATTACAAGCCTTTTGAGGGCGAAGGTCCTATTAAATGAAGGGCTTTTGTCCCTATTATACTCATGTCAGTTAGACCTCAGAGTTCCAAAAAGCAACAGAAGCGGTATCTGTGCGCGCAAGTAATGTGGTGATGATGATTCACTTAAGCAAGAAAACAAAAAGACTTAAGCCTATCTTTCATCAATATACAGTCACTTTTATTTTAATTTACATTTTTAACTAGCTTGTCATAAAAATCTATCATGGCCTGAGAGGTAGCTTATAAGAAATTCTACTTGTCCCTCATATCTTCACCATCGTGTATCTTGTACCTTAAGCAAGTACTATTTTTATTGGTTTTCAAATAATCATTCTCAGGAGAAAAATGTGAACACATTCTAAGGAGAAAATGTGTGGGCTGGCGCATTAAGCCTTATTGGATATTGACGCCTCAGCTAATGATTCATTATTTTCTTGCTAACTTGACAGCTTGCTGAGAACAGCTTCTTGGAGAACAGGGCCTCCAGAGCGCCGCAAGAAGCACGGGTGGGAGGGCTGAGAGCGTGGATCCCACGGGCAGGAGGAACTGCCCACGCGAGGGCTCTGTACAGCAGCGAGCTGCTGTAGGTGCGAGTGTGTGCAAGAGAATGAAGAAGAGAGGGAAACTGACAGAAAAGCTTGTGAGGACAGCGTGGATGCACTCCCTTAGCAAACCTCACTTTCTTCAAATTCAGTCCCGGTGCTGATGTGAAAACCAGAGCTTATGCCACAGGCTAAGGAACGAATGGAAAGGAAAATATCATGGTGTGGTAGATACAGAGTGCGACTCTTCCTGATGAAAATACTTAGTGTATGTTTTGCTTGGATCATTCTTGCTCTTTCTTTCCCACCTTTCTCCTATGAAGACATTAAAACAAACCAAAACTAAGCTGTGTCTCATTGAGGCTGTGGCATCCTTGATTTGGAGGCTCCAAGAAATACACAGACAGGTAGATGTATCTTTAAGACTCTTAACAAGTGAATTATAATGATTTGAAATACGTTAGGTTCTGATTTCTGAATTCACTCAATTTTCCTATTTAAATGCAGTATTCATGCATTGCCTATAAAATGATCACTGTGAAGAATGGCTGCTTATAAATGCTGTTTTTTAGGGAAAATTGATAACCATTATATGTATTTTGTCATCCTGAGACTCTGAAATAATATGAATATATTCATATAATAGGTGCGCCTGTGAATCTAACACTCCACAAAGCGATTGAGTAAATAAATTTTCAGAGTCCAAACTACATAATAGAAAATTAGGTATGCTGTATGCTGTACAAATATCTATAATAATAATGTATTTCATCGTTTCTTCCATTTGTTACAAGCAGGGTAGTGCCTACAGACAGTAGGTATTTTTTCCATTTGTTTAATGAAACATATACCCAATGCATAATAAGCACCGGGGATTGCATTTCAGTACTAAGTATGACAGCAAACCAGGCAGGCACAATCTGTGGCCTCAAACAGGATATAACCTAATGGTACATAAACACAGTCAAGAGCACAGTATCAACAGCCCTGGGCCTCTCTGAAAGGAGGCAGCTAAACCAGAGGCTTAAAAAGTGAACGGGACTTTGCGAAGCAGGTCAGCTCTTTCTCTTATTTCTTTCTCTCCCTCTTTTCCTCATAACAAGAGTTAATGAAGAAGATATTATGCCAGTAACAGGTTTGGCTAAACATAGATAAAACTGTCAATTTTCATTTCTTTACAGAACAGCACATGTTAAAATCATAGAACATCTGAGTTATTCTACTCCATTCTGTAAAATGTGATATGAGGTTATTTAGAATTAGCATTATTATTTATAAATATTAATTTATTGAAGAAATAACTATTGAGGTCATGTTATAATACTCAATACTATTAGACATTTGTACACACTTTGAAATTCAACAAGTGAGCACCATTTTTGAGGAATCATACAATTCCAATGCAAATACATTCCCGGGTAATTGTCCCAGCAATGACATAAGAGTACCTGAGACACTGGTAATAGATATATGGGTTAGGTTCAGAGTTACTAACATAAAAGAGAAGAGGAAGAAGTAATCTTCTGCTTCTGGCAATGGTATCAACAGCAGTGGCTACTTAGTAATAGCTGGGGTAATTTCTCAGCATAATAGAGGTTAGGGAACTATTTCAAGGCTTGTAGCCTAACTTTCCGCTCATCCCAGATTATATGGGCTGCCCCAAATCTTAATAAGCAGGTCTTCTTTGTTCTTATCCAGTAGGTTCCTTCTGCAGCAAGGCACAATGATTGACAGAACAACTCAGGGCTGGCCAGCCATCAGGAGAAAGAAAAATTAGAGTAAGGAACATTTAAGTGCCTAAGGGACTTAGCAGGGCATCATTTTCTCAGCATGTCCATTCTTCAGAACCATTTCACTGTGAACATTAAAGAAGTGATTAATTTTGTCTGTGAGCTTCCTGTGTCAAATATTTGAATTAGTTTGCTCAGATCACTTTAACAAAACATCACCTTGAGGGTTCCAATGCTAAGCATTCATTTCTAACTATTCCAGAACCTATGGAATACAAGATCAAAGAGCCAGCAGACAAAATTTTTAAAAATGTTCACACATTAATTTTTCCTTGTTCTTCCTTCCTTTTCTGGCTTGCAGTTGACCACCTTCCTTCTGTGATGCTATATGACAGAAAGTGATTTGTCTCTTCCTTTCCTAGACAGCCACTGATCTCCTCCTGAGGGCTCCCATCACGCCTTCATCTAACCCGAGTAGCTCGCAAAGGATTAATCCCCAGAATCATCTTGTTAGGTTACATTTTCAATGCCAGAATTTTGAGTGATGCTCTTCTGTTGATTTTAAAAACATATTTATACAGGCATGTGCTTTTATCCCTGAATGATGAACATGACAAGACTTCACCAAATTGTCTATTCAGTGCTGACCCTTTCTGCACTAGGGAACCTTACAGTTGTGCTCCGAAGAAACGAGCACTTCTGAGCACATCGTGAGCTACATCTGATTCTGCAAGTGTTAGTGCAGCACAAGTGTGCATCTTGTTTAGTCAGTTTCCTTATGAGCTATGGTTGAGGGGTGTGTTTTAAAGTCAACCATATATCATGGATGGTGAACAAAACATCAACAGAAAATTTCATCAATTCCATCAGAACCAGGAGCTTGATCTACTTCAGATTCCAGCTGTGTAAGACATGGCCACATGAGCTAAAGCTTGGAGCTGTGGCTATCATCCTGACACTAAGATTCAGAACTGTTAATGAAAATCCTCTGATTTTCCTTTGAAAGAAGAGTAACAATTGAAAGCCACCGTGAAGGAAAAGCTGAATATATTACACAGATCAGACTGTTCACACTCCTCCTGTTTTCATCCTCACAAGAACTGAAATTGCAGGTGTGCACCACCACACCCAGTCTCAATTACTGCCTCAGCGAGCCCTGTGAATGAGGCCAGCATGGCACCCTGGAGATCAAACCTGGTCCTAGAGTCTGCCTAAGCTGGTGATTTAATCCACTGAGCTATCTGGCCAGCCCTTGATTGTGCTTTTTGACTTGGCTAAACTGCTTTGGTTAAATTTGTGCCCACAACACTGGTAAACTCTGAATATTCCAAGTTCTTATTAACGCACGTATGAAATGTTGTGTGTAGAAAACAACCTAAACAATGGGTAAATGATTTCATTGTCCCTTCTCACACAGTCAGACATCACTTCTGGAACAAAACTTTCTGCAAAACATCATGGTGGATCCTCACCTACCCAATTTATCATATCTGACCTGGCATCACTTCTGACTTTTTCTCAAAGTTAGAATAACTATGAAATCTAAACATTCTGAATGAATTCAGGAGATCAAAACAACCATGGCAGCAAAACCAAAGATACCCAGTGAAAGAAGACTTCAAGAACTGCTTCAGAAAGTCACCAGAGCAATGAGATAAGCATCTTCAAAGGGCAGGGGAGGGCCAGGGATATAGCTCTGCAAATGAGCTGCTGTCTGGCAAGCCCAAGGTACCAAGTTTGATCCCTGGTACATGAAAAAGGGGGGGGGGGGATGACATTCTCAGGATGTGTTAAGAATATTTCAACCATGTCTTTTACTATAATTCATTTTTTTATTTAAATATTCACCATAGTTTCCACTACACCTTATAACTAATGCGCTTACTCTTTTCATTATTGACTGTACATACAGCCACCCTGCTGCAACACTTTAGCCAGAGCAGTAAAAGCCTATAATGTTTGTCAAAGCTGTGCTTTGGTGCCCACACAGCACTTCACTGGCAATAAGTACCTGAGCCTCCTGTGTGGTTGTTCTGAGAATGTGGCTCTTGTATTAGATTACAGAGATTTAATTGACCAAAAGTTCAGGTATTGGACATAGAGTCGGTCACGTACTTCGTATTACTTCCCATCTCAGCAAACCATTGAGTGCAGCAGAAAAGCTTCTTCTACATGTGCAGCCATGCTGCATGGTCAGTCACCAATATATAAAGTGGCAAAACGGAGTAGAGAAGCCAACTCTTTCTCTCCAGAGTATGTCTTTTTAAAATGACTGATTAAACGAATATCAGACAGATCTAAATATTTGAAACATAAAGTGGCAGCTCACAGTATAAGGAAAGAGTATAGCTGCAAAATCTAAAAATATACAACTATATAGCAACCATCTTGACGTATCCACTTCAAATGTCAAGATCAATAAGCTGATGACTAAATATCTCAGAGACAGGTGGTTTTCAGATGATTCGAGCTCTGAAAAAGATGAAACATGGTGCCTGCCTCCGTATGCTGACAATCTCCTTGAGGAGGTGAGACTGACACTTAGGAAGACATGAAATAGTTAATTAGCTTGTAATTCACACATGATCATATTTCAAAGAATAAACAGTTTTCTGAAGGCAGGAGTGTTTCTGAAAAGGTCTCATATTAGAGAAGAAAATTCAGGCTGAATCCTGATGATGACAGGTTTTATAAAATAGCCACAGACTCAAAGAGAAATATTCTCTATTGGAAGAGAGTGTGACTTCTAATCACTCAGATGTACAGAAAATGTAAAAAAGGTGTTATAGTTTATGTCTAGTTGTCCCTCAAAAACCTCATGCAATCATGGGGTGGGGACGTCTAGAGTTTGAGACTTGACTCCTGATCTACTGGGATTATGTGTTTTAGTACCGATAGGACTATGGGTCTGATTCCTTCTGGGATTATGGGTGTGGCCTAAGGAGGATAGGCTGAGGCAGAGAGCCTGCATGTGAAATAAGGAGAGACAGAGAGACAGACTGACATGGTTGCTCTCGGTTCCATTCCCTCTGTTGCAATTGTTGCTCTGCCACCATGAACTGGATGCCCTTTGCCCTGCTCCACTCAAGCCTTGAGCCAGCTGAATATGGACTGAAGCCTCCAGTAACTGTGACCTAAATAAACCTTTCTTTTCTTCATTTTGGGTGTCGGGTATTTGTACCAGCAATGAGAGAAGAGTAACTAAGACAGATGGTCTAAGCCCTAAGTCCAGAGTAGTTGGGTGGTGATGCCCAAGGGCACTGTAGTATCTAAGGTTAGAGTTCTCATACATAATATTGCTGCCTCTTGAGCACTGTTGGGTTCTGCTACACATGAGTCTGAGGGCTGGAATCAGTTATCTGAGGACAGATCTTGCCCATCACTCACAGATTGATTAATTGGCTTTCATTAATTATCACCTTTGGAACTTCTCTTCCTACAAACATCTCTTGTTTCATCTCACATCTTGTCTTCTCCCCAGTGGACTGTCAGTGTGAGGTTTGAAGTCTTTGGATCCCACATCTACCCACTAAGAAGACCCAGAGGACCCCTTGCCCCCAGAAACGGCTCTTGTGGTCCATCTCATCCCACTGTTGTCTGCTATCTGCTCTTCGACTTGAGCCATCACCATGGCCACTTAAATCTCAATGACCAAGAAACAAATAATGTCAGGAACTCTGCATTGCAGCTTTAGGCTCTTATATTGATGAGTTTTTGTGGTATTAGTAATATTATAAATTTTGAAAGCCAATTAAAGTATAAGTCCTATAATAACTGGAAACTGATACCCACTAAACTGGCATCCTGCTAAGAGTTCAGTTCCAAGTGGTATACCACATGGGACAGGAGGAGTTAAGAGGGGAAATGGCACTGCAATAATTTGCCTACTCTGTGCTTTATTTCACAGTAAATTAATAAATACGATATGCTCAGACACATAACGAAAAAGATAACCCCCAGTTCAGAGAGCCCTCCAGGAGCACAGCCAGTTCACAGCTGTGGAAGCAAGGACATGCCACTATGTTGAGACTATGCTCTTTTGAGATTGTAATTTTTAATTATTTAACAATGTGCTTTTTCAAAAAATTGCTTTTACAAAGTTGAAGCTTCTTTTTGCAGCTCTGAAATGATTCCAGACAGCAATTTTAGAGGAAAAGTTTCTGAGAAAGTGAAAAATTTTCATAAATGCAATCAATAGAAGCTTTGAAAACTATTTTCATGCATATTTATGAGTAAAAACTATGTAAACTCAAATTGATCATGGGTCAAATCTTACTAAAGTATTGGGGAAACTATATTGAAATATACCAACCTGGTTTTTTTTTTTTCCATTTTAGGTACATTCTTGTAAAGTTAAGAGTAAAAAATAAAATCCATATTTTATATCAAGGTATTATGGGTTTCAGGAAACCATGATTACAAAAAAATCACTTTTTCTAAGAAGAATCCATTAAGTTATAGACTAATCTAAAAATAAATCGAATTCTTAATATCTGTATTGTATTTACAGTTAAATACTAGAATATATTGACCTCAGTTTTACAGTGTAAATCACAAGATGTACTCTGCTTCCAGTGAAATATATTTCCTTGGCCCACGCTACCAAATCTTCTACTATCAACCTACATTCATAGGTTTTTGCTCATCTTTATTCCTCTTCATCATTTCTGCCATATTTCCCACGGAACTGCAATAATTTCTTTATCTCAAGTATCACCAACTTTGTTCTCTGGCCTATTTTCCTTGCTACTGCAATGTTGTTCCCTCACTGTTTGCATCAGTCTCTGTAATTTTCATGATCAAGCTTCTTAACCTGATGTGAGTTTTGCACTTTAAGTCTCTCCATTTCCAAGAGAATCACCCCTGCCACCTCTTCCTTTGTGTCATGAGATCCCATTTGTACCTTTCCCTGATATCTGCTCATCCTAATCTAATTAAGTTCCAGCCTTGCACTGATTGCTCCAGTGTAGCACATGTAATAACAGCAGTCTGTCTTTACATCTGTTTTCCAACTGGAAGCTCTAGTTTCTTCTAGCCTGACTTTCTTCTTTAGTTCAGCAATGTGTGTTGTAGTCTATTTTTTAAGGTATCCTTTTCTATTATTACAAGGAAAAATAAACCACTCACCACAGCTAAATTCTTTCTTTTTTTAATATTTATTTTTATTTTATTATTTTCTTTTCTTGTTTCAGAACTTTTGTTTGTTTGTTTTTATGGCCAGCTCAGCCTGCAGGGCAGGGCTGGCGCAGCATGTAGTGCAGGGGATCAAATCGTGGTCCCTACAGCCACCCAAGCTTTCCTAAGCAGGCGCTTTAGCCCACTGAGCCATCCTGCTGGGCCAGCTAAATTATTTCTAATGCACTTTATAAATAAATAAAAATTTTTTCTGCAAAAGCATCCTCACGAAGAAATTTACTAAGGCACAATCTCAGGGTTTGTAAAGTAAATTGAGGTGATACTCTGAAATACCACGAAGTTGTTTTATAGTAAATAATAAATAGGTTTTGGTGACACCAATGATTAGTATCTTTAGTCAGCTATCTAAAACATAAACAATGACTTTATATTTCAGATATAGCTTCATATATTGTTTCTGTTCTACAAAGATTCCCTTTGTTTTTGTTGTTGTTTGTTTTGTTTTGTTTTTGAAGTTAAAGGAGAAAAGAGATTGAGATTGTAGTTTAAGGAGGTTTCAGGCCATAGTCAGCTGGCTCTGAGGCAAGGTCGCTTGGTAGAGGGTCACTGAAGAGGGGAAACAGCCCATGGCAGGGCAGACAGAAAGTAGCAGATAGCAACGAAGCCTGTTTTCTAACTTTCTCTTTTCCTTGTGTGTGTGTGTGTGTATACATGTATATATTATTTCTTTGTCTTTTTTTTTAAAGTTTCTAATGCTGGGAGAAAATATCATACCATGTCTTATAAGTAGATTGTAAGTCAAAGATACAGTATGAAACATAAAATAAAAATTATGAGACAATATTGAAAAAATTATTTAAATTACTTAACTAAAAATTAAATATTTCAAAATAATATTCCAAAATTCAAATCAAATCCTGAGTCCAACTTAGAGATCAGAATGTTGTGTATCATATGTAAGAATCTGTAATCAATTCAGAATACTTGCATAGTATTTGAATAGGTTAATATATATAAAAATATCAACCAAGAAAAAGTTTCCATGGTAGTAAAGAATTACTAAGAATAAAATACTACATAAATATTGGAATGACAAATATATGACCTGATCTTCTAACAGTTTGCGGGTAAGATATTGCACAAATGTCATTTACATGGACAGTGTCCATGGTGCTTACTAGAGGCCAGTTGTCATTTTGGGACTGAGCTACTGCTATTCCCTTGATATCCACCCTGCAGAACCAGACAAAATCATGACCCACAAGGTGCAGGAGAAGTTCATTTGTAGAATATGCTAATAAAAATATTTTGCTGCTGTATGCAAAAGAATAATTAAAAGATCGCTTCTGTGTACCCCTTTTTCTCCTGTATTTATTTGCCTGAATTGGTGGGTTCTTTCTATTCTTCTTCATGGAATTGTGGTCATTTTGATCACTTCCTAGAATATCTTTTAGTAAACTGTGTAGGGTTGGCTTTGTCATCATGAAATTCTTTAGTTGTTCTTTGTCCTGGAAGTACTTCACTTCTCCATTGTACTTGAAAGACAGTTTTGCAGGGTATACCAGTCTGGGTTGGAATTTGTTTTCTTACAAGACTTAAAGTACTTTGCTCCATGCTCTTCTTGACTTGATGGTTTATGAAGAGAAATCTGCCATTATTCTAATGGATTTTCCTATAAATGTAATCTATTTCTTTTCTCTAGTGGCTTTTATTATACCATTCCTGTGCTGAATTTCTGGGATCTTGATTATTCTATGTCTAGGTGTGTTTTAAGTGGCTTGATGTTATTTTGAGTTCTATATGTTTCAGTTACCTGAATGTCAAATTGTTTTCCTAAGATTGAGAAGTTTTCTGCTATTACTTCTGCCCATATTCTTTTTTATCACGTCTGTTGACTCTTTTCTCATTGATGGCTATTAGTCTTGTGTTATTCATCCTTGCATCATCTTGCAGATGTTGAATTATTTTTTTTCCTGCATCCCAGCTCTTTTTAAGAGATCTTTTCTTACCTTTTCCCTAGCTGTAGTGATGTGTTTAAGGTCTGAAAGTCAATTTTCATTTTCATTGAAATGGTTTTGCCAGTTTGTGATTGAGCTTTTAAGCTCCTATATCGCGCTTTGAATCTGCTTTATGCATTTTATTATTTCTATATTGTTCATTCAAGGATTGCATGATTTTTCCATTCTCTATTTTTTTTTAATCAGTGTCTTCTTTAGAAGCACCTAATATTTCTTTCACTTTAGTTATCATTTCTTTTTTTACTTGAGAAATTATTTCTAATCTGATTTCCGCTATACTTTCCTGCAGCAATTTCTTTACTTCGGATGCTGTTATTTCAGAGATTTCAGGTGTGTGATTTACAATTTCTTCTATGCTGTTTCATCCTGAATTTGTTCTAGGAGGTCTCAGGGCCTGAGAATGCACCTTTTTCATTCCTTTGTCATTTTATACAGCTATGCCTTCTTACTTTTGGTGTAGAGCTTCGGTAGAGTTCGTACCCTTGCACCAGATCTGAATTTACCAAGTTTAAACTGGTCAAGATGGGAGTGTCTGGGGTCTGGCTGCTGAGCTCCACTTCTTCCTGCTACAGCACTTGGAGGCAAATCTGCTGTGCCACTCTGGCAAGATGTTCTGCTCTTGGATCAGCTGGGTGGGTCTTGTCTGTAGCCTCTCTGCAGGGAATTCTGATGCAGTTTTCCACACTGGGCATGTCTGATGGATAAAGGTTCCACCCTCATGCTGGTTGCCCCGAGTTGCTGGGTCAGATGAGTTTCTGGCAGGTGTAGAGCAATCTGGGCCTGGTTGCTGGGTCGAATGAGTTTCAGGCAGGCCCTCTGGCAGTCGATATAGTGTTTGTATTCTCAGTTCTTAGCACTTCTTTATGTGGTATTTATGAAATTACAGACTGCTTAATAGATTTGTGAATAAATGAATGTGATGAACCTATGCTCAGCAGCCTCCCTCATAAGACGTATCATGTCCTTAATAAGACTACCACCTAATCCACAGGACTGAATTTGTTTTTCCTTTACAGTGCTAATGAGCCCATGACATTAGGGAAGTGCCTTCCCATCATTCACTTCAGTTTGCTTTTACCATCCTTGTAGTCTTATTGATGAGAGCAAAACATACATCTTTACTGTATCAATGATAAATGAATATCTTCTCCTTATACTATCCAAAAGTTTCAGAGCCAAAGTTGAAGTTCTTATGAGGATAATCAGAAGTAATATTTCCAGAGAAGGTATTACATGCCTGATATTGTGGTAGGCATTTTATATCAATAACTTAACTTAAACTAAACTCTGTAGAATTTTCAGCTAACTTAAGTTCAGCTAACTTAAACTCTAGAGAATTTTCAGCTAACATCAATTATAGTTCCATTATATGTGTCAACAGGGAAAAAAAAAAGAAAACATCAAGAATGTCACTTTTCTCAGGCCTTGTTAGTAAGTGATGGATCAAAAAATTAATATATGCAGTGTCCTGTCAAGTGGTGTAGAGAAAAAGACGCATAGAGTTTTGTCCATTTTTTTTCTCAAGGTTTTCTTTGTCTTATGACTTCTAAGTAGGTTAATTGAGGGCTAGGTGAAAATAAACATATTAGGATTTTAAGTTAGAAAAATACAAATAATACTATAATTGTTGATAGAAAAGTAATTGATCATGTTGATATATCCAATAGTCTTATTTCATCATGTGGAAATTTTTCCCAACTCTTTAACTTGAAAGCCTATTGCTGGGCCAACAAGATACCTCAGTGGTCTAAAGTACCTGCTTAGGCAAGCTTAAGCAAGTGCCCAGGGAACACATTTGATCCCCAGCACCACACACTATCCCAGCCCTGCCACCAGGGCAAGCTGAGCTGGCCGCACACAGAAAATAATGGCAAATTCTATTAGGCTTCATAATGGCTTATATCATTAAGGAGCTCAGTTTTCAAATGTTTTTAAAGGTACTATTTCAAGGACAATAGACACCAAATTGTGGTTTGAGCCACAGATTTCTGAGCATTTAGAATAATCCTAAATGGGATGACGTTAGAGTTGTTTGGTTTAGGTGTCCTGGAATAGCATCTGCTTTTAAATCTAGAGAAGGAAGAGTGGATGCATGGAGAATGTCTTCAGATGAAATTAGCGTATCTACTGATATTTCTTTTGGAAGAATAACTTGACTATCAAATTCAAGTAGTCAGAGCTCACTAGGTTTTAAAGCTGTTGTAGAAACTGTATATGAGCTAAAATTTAATTCTTCATAATCTATATAATCATAACTTCAATGTCATTGATGTCCTTTGGTTTTGACCATAAATAATGATTATTACTTCATCTATTATATATAAAATTTGAATAGATGGTAATACAATTGTGATTAAGATAATAACAGGTAAGATTGTTCAAATAGTTTCATCTTCTTGAGCATTCATTGTACTAGTATGAGTTAGATTTGTAGTCAATATAAGTGAAATAAGATAAAGTACCAATGTGCTAATTAAGAATGTAATTAATGAAGTGTGGTCATGAAAGTAAAGAACATCTTCTATAATAAGGGAAGTAGCATCTTGAAAGCCCAGTGGGTAATCTCTGTCTACCAAAGTAAAGAAAATCATAAAGCTTCCAGGCATGCGCAGACCCCAGACATTGCCCTGAACGCAAGCTATTTGGCTTTCTTTCCTTGTTGCATGCCTTGCCTCTGTAAGTCCCTGTGGCTTCTGGTCACACACCAGCGATGAAGCTTATGGAACATATTATCCTCAACAAATTGTATTAACAAGCTTATAGCTCACAATGCACTTAGCCAAGCTTAGTCATTCCTATTTAAAATCCTTTATATAGTTTCTCTTTCAATATTTTATGTTTCTGTTGCTCTTATTTTTGCAAGCCCACTTCTGAAAGAGAAAATGAAATGTGTAACAAAGGAACAGCATTTCCTTTCTCCACTAAACAAATGAATCAAGGCACAGCTAGCTTTGTGTATGTTTGTGTGGAAGAATTTTTATTTTCTGGAAAAATGAGGCAGAAACTTAAAGTTATTTGTCTATTAAAAAAACCAATGAATGCTTTATTATGGCTCTCTGAATGAGGCGCTTCATTGAAAGAGGGAGATATTGGCGAATCTGGGAAGTGAGGCAGCCTTTTGCCACGTGAAGCATGTTAATTCTTTTAATCTATAATTTAATTGTTCCTCTGGCTCAGTAAAATACTTCAGAAGGCTCTGAGACCCTTTCGTTAAGTGTGCTATGAATGTGTTCCATAAGGTTTAACCACTGAGTGATATCATTCTGTGATTTATTTAAAAAATACACACAAGCAGGAAAAAAGCAAAAGAGTCTGGAATAAACAGATAATTCTCTTTTTTGCAATTATATTTTCAGAGACTGTTCATTTCTGATTTATTCAGCAATGGAAAAGATTCTATACATATTCTTGCTTTATGAAGAATGATTTGTAAATCTCTATTTCACAGATTGAGGACATGTAATGATGGGGAAAAACACATGTTTTCAGAAAATGTAGAGTGGATATAATTCTAAGTGTTAGTCTTTCCAGAATAAAGAAATAAAGTGATTTCTATCAGATTCTGCATCTCAAGGGCTCTCAATGAGCCCTTAATTTTATAGGCTTGATTACAATGAGAACGTGTGCCCAACTACTCACATGCACTGTGAAATATTATAAATCATTAAAATATAAGCCATTAAACTACAGAAATGAAAATGCCACTTTAACAAAAATTCAAGTGAATTCTATAGATCTTAAGGTAAAAGGAGAAAAAAAAAGTGAGTTTTTAATAACTCAGTGGTGAAGCTATAAGATTCTTTTTAAGAAGAATCTTGGTTTAGCTCTCTCATTTCTAAAATATAATTTTCAGTATCCAAAATTGTTTTGGAGTTGTTGTCTTAAATTGGACCTCTTCAAGATAAGAGGGTGGTTGATAGTCTTTACCTTGTAATTATTTTTGATGCAGCGAAGATTAGTTTGCACAGGAATATTGCTAAGTTCATAAAATGGTCTTCATCTAAACATAATTATTCATATGCTAAGGCAGCTTAGCATATTTAAGAATCAATGTAATATTAATTATGATATAAGGCTAGAATGTCTTTTTCAAGATTATTTATTTCACAACTGCAAATTGATACAATGTTTTAAAATAAAATTATGTGCAAAAATACTTCAGCAAAGCATACTAAAAAAATGTGTAGCCTGCTCCCTGTGCCCTCATTACCAGCTTGTCTGAATCCGATGAGACAGAACAGCCACACCATCACTCACAAACCAGGATGCTAGGGATAACAGAAGCCTGGGACATCTTGCAAACCAGTCGCTCCAGGCTTGGAAAAACTGCTCAACTGAGAGTCTCCACTGCACCAGAACTGAGGCATCCAGAAATCAGTTGGCTCTTGGTTTTATTCCTCAGGGCAATGCAATCTCTGGGCAGAAGCACAGAAAGAGATCTCACTTCTAGCGGGCCTGCAGCAGAGCCCACGCTGTGCCAGCCAGCGCCTCTCTGCCTCACGGAACAACACTCCCAGCACATTTTATATGCTTGAGGACTTCTAGCAAAAAGGCAAGAAAACTGTTACTCCATGGCCAACGAGAGAAAGGTCTTGCAAGAGCATATAAAGCTGGGTCAACTGGATTGTGTATAGTTTTATTTACACACCCTCTGACTTTAGTAGAATAAGTAATTATGCTTTTCAATAAATGAGATATTAATCCCAGTAGTCTGACAAATGGCACGTAATCAGAATATGTGCCATGAGGATTTATCACAAAAATATTCCATTCTGTCAGCATCACTGGGGAGAAATAGGGTTTTAGATCTCAGAATGTCACTACTGAGAAGATCATGCAATATGAACAGTGATATCACAAAGTTGAGTCTAAAAACAGTTTCAAATATTCAAAATGTAAGTTTTATTGGTAAAATACACAAGTGATTCAGAAAGACATTTTATTGACTACAGTTTATGAAAATGATTAATTACAAGTAAAGTAATAAGAATCTTGTTCATATTTAATATAGTTTTGCTTTGAGAACAAATAAATATGGAAT
>PVJA010035941.1:0-21452 GCA_004027025.1 Myocastor coypus | reverse complement strand
AGAGGAGAGGAGAGGAGAGGAGAGTACTGGAAAGGCTTTCAAAAAGCAGGAATCCCCATAGGCTGCTGCTGGGAATACAAAATGATGGAGTCACTGTGGAAAGAATCAGGTTCTGTAGTAGTTAAACAGAGCCTATAACCTAACAAGTCTACTCCTAGATATACAATCAAGGCAGGTGAAAACCTCTGTCTACACCAAAGGCTGTATACAATTGTTCCTAATAGCATTATATACAATAGCCAAGAGGTAAAAACAAACGAAGGTGTAGGTTAATTAGCAAGCCAACTGTGATACATATGTACAAGCTTTACATATTCAGCTGTAAAGGGAACAAAGGGCTGAAACATGCCACCATCTGGATGAACTTCAGAAACATTATGCTAAGGGAAAACAACAGATGCAGAAGGTTCCATGCTGAATGGGCTCTTTCAGAACAGGCAAACCCATAGTCACAGAGGGCAGATTAGTGGCTCCCAGGGGGCAGGGGACAGGGATGAGTGGTTGCTTAATAGGTACGAGGGTTCTGAAGGGAGGCATTGTAAACCGGAGAAAGCAAGTGTTCTACAACACTGTGACTAAAACAAATGCTTCCAAACTGTACACTATAGAGGGGTCAGCTGTAAATTACACACATTTCACCATTTCACTTCAACTTACAAGTAAGGGAGTGAAGAAAATGTACTATGCTGACACAAAGCAAAAGCTGGAGCAGCTATGTTAATTTAAAATGAACAGATTTCAAAACTAGGAAAAGTAGGGCCGGCCAGAGAGTTCAGCGGACTAAAGCACCTGCTTAGGCAGAGCGCAGCAGCTAGGGTTTGATCACCATCATGAGACAACCATTGAGACTGGGTGTGGCGATGCACCTATAATCCCAGCCTTGGGAGGATGAAAACAGGAGAATCACTACAAGCCCAATCTACATAGTGAGACCCTGTAAATTCTGTACCAAATACACACACACACACACACACACACACACACACACACACACACAAAAAAAAAAAAAAACCCTAGGAAAATTAAGAGAGAATTTTGAGAATACAGAACAATCCTTTATGTTTATGTATGGATAGCAGATCATTAAAAAAATCGTAAGCCAAAAACTGGTAGGAAAAAAAAACCTGATAGGACTTCAAGGTGACTAGTTTGGGCAACCCACTCAGGTCCCCTTCTGTCCCTCTCACAGACAGAAGCTTTCTTTCCCCCCAAGTAGACATATTCTTAAGAAATAGACCAGTTCACTATAACAGTTGGATGTGCACACATATATGTATACATGTGTATGCACACACGCACACACATGCACACCAGGAACCAGGCACAGGACTTTGCACTTGCCAAGCAGGCACTGCACCACTGAGCCATATCCCCAGCAGTCAGTGGGAGACTTCAACATGTATTAGTAAAGTGGCAGCTTGGCAGATGGGACAAAAACCAGTTCAGCAAATACTACCATCCATCAGCTGGATTTAACTGATATCGACAGTACTTTATCCACAACAGCTAGACACACCTTCTTCTCAAGCACACAGAGAAAACTCACCAACAGCAACAGTGTTCTAGGACTGGAAACACATTTTAATAAGTGCAATTGAAATCATAGAAGGTAAGTTGTTAGACCATGTGGGATTGCACTAGAAACCTATTTATTATTATTATTATTATTATTTTTTGTTGTTGTATTTTAGGGAAGGGTCTACAAGGTGTTCAGGGTCTCACTACTAGATTGGATTCATAATGATCCACCTGTTTACAGCCTCCCAAGAGCTGGGATTACAGGCATGAGCTACCATGCCCAGTCTACAGCTTTTGTGGTGTGTGGTTTCTTTTCTTTTTTTTTTTTCTTTCTTTTTTTGCGGTACTGGTGATTGAACTCAGGACCCTGCTCTTGCAAAGCAAGTGCTTATTCTACTGATCTATCTCCCTAGCCCCTTGCACTAGAAACCTATTAACAGAAAGCTAGACAATCCTGTAAAATCCCATAATCCCATAATTTATAATGTATAGATCTAAAAACAGTTCAAAGCCAAAATTTTAAGAAAATTTTCAAGATATTTTGAACTCAATGAAAATTAAAATATAACTTATCAAAATTTATGGCATGTAATAAAAGTACTACTTAGAAAAAAACATGTATAGGACCTATGAGGTAGCTCAGCAGTCTACAGCGCCTACTTAGGCAAACTTAGGCAACTGCAGGGACCACAGTTCGATCCCAGAACCAGATGCTGTGCCAGCCCCACCCTCACGGCAGGCTGAGCTGGCCATAACATATATACATACATACATACATATACATGCATACATACATAAAGTTTTTTAAAAAAAGAAAAAACATGTATAGAATCAAATGCATGAAGTCACACAGTTGCCCTCGCTGGCCTCAGACTTGCAGTCCTCCAGGCCCTGCCTCCCAGAATGCTATGACTGCAGTGATGTGCTGGTATGCAAGGAAAAATCTAGAGTCAAGAATTTCAGCTTCCGGGCCCCGCGGGATGGCTCAGTGGTCTAAAGCGCCTGCTTGGGAGATCTCGGGCAGCTTCAGGGACTGCGGTTCGATCCCCGGCACCACATGCTGCGCCAGCCTTGCTTTCAGGGCAGGCTGAGCCGGCCATGAAAATGAGTGAATAAACAAAGGTTGTGAAACAAGAAAAAAAAATAAATAAAATAAAAAAATTTCTTAAAAAAAAAAAAAAAAAAAAAGAATTTCAGCTTCCTATTGGGGATGTAGCTCAGCCCAGAGCACATGCTCACGATTCATGAGGTGCTAGACTCAACCTCCAGCAACAAACCCCTGAAGTGAACAAACAAATAAAAATAAACTTCATTTTAGGAGACTATAGAAAAGGAGTAATATAAATCTAAATAGAAGAAAAACAATAAAAATTGCAACAAAAATTATGAAAAAGGGTGAAACTTGAGAAAATCAGTAAAACTAAAAGACTTTTTGAAAAGATTTATAAAGCTAAGCAGGCTAACCAAGAAAAAGCAGAAAAGATAAGTTATTAGTAACAGAAATCAAAGAGAGGCTATCTCTACTGATACCATGGACATTGAAAGGATATACAAGAATATTAATAATTCTGTCTATAAGTTTGATTCCTAAGATTAAATTCCTTGAAAGATACAGTCTGCCAAAACTCAAATAATTAACACAAATAATCTTGTCTAATCCACTCATTCCCATGAGCCAGTGGTGGCACCATCTTGCAGTTCTACCAGAAGGTAGGGTCTCCTTGGCCCCAGCCCCCACTCAGTCCTCACACTCTCAGGAGTTATATTCTTTGAACTAGAGTCCTGGGTTGGCAATAGCCCACCGTGATTTGAATTTGCATTTCTCAGGGAAAGACTAGTGTTGAACCTGTATTTGTAAGCTTAGCATCTGTAGGTCTTTAAAATTTTTATTTATTTATTTGATATAGGGTCTCACTACACAGGCTGAACTCATAGTTATCCTCTTGTCTCAGCCCTCAGCACTGGCATTACAGGCAGGCAACACCATGCCTGGTTTTGGCACAGTGCACCTACATGAGATACCAGGGATCAAACTCAGGACCTTGTTCTTGCCAAGCAGGTGCTTAGACCCCTGGGCTATCTCCTCAGCCCTTAGAATTTTAATTTTAGTTGTACTGGTACTTTTGATAGACCTAGTGACCATATTCCTCATGGGGAATTTGTGCTGTCCATTGCATAGGTTGATTGCCCCCTCATCCTCTCATTTGAGAAGCTTCATTTCCATGTTTTCCTTTCCTCTCCTTCCCTGCCCACCCCCATCTCCCAATCCTGGACAGCTACCCACTGGCACAGCAGCTGTCCAGGCAACACTTGTTCAAGAAATGCAGGGATGTCGTGGCCATCTCTGAGGGGCCCAGGCCCAGGCCTGTGCCATCCAGGCATCACTTTCCAAATATTTCCTTTGCCTTGTGCACATGTACCACTAAGAACATGAATGATTCTCTTAAAATACCCACTGAGAGAATTTTGCAAATAAAAACAAAAGGCAACTACCCTCTAAAAATCATGGAAGGAAGGAAATAAAATCAAAGCACGCTACTTGGCTTTGCAGAAAATAATCACCAATATCTGGAAAGGCAGTGCTGCTAGATGCAGCAACTCTGACTGCTAGGGGATGAGGGAGGGGCAGAGTGACATTAAAGGGCTCCATTTCATCATCTGCTTGGCAGTGCAACAGTAATGTCTAGTATAGGAACCTGAAAAAGCAGAGCAATCAAACTATTTTGCAGAAGAAAATTGAGTATGGGGGCACAGCTCCCTTTTATCATTAGGAGTCTGGCATTATTTAAGGGTTTAACCCTTTGCTAAGTCAGCTAGGCAGCAAACTCAGGCATGCTGAGTATGGGAGGCTGAGCAGCTGTGAGCAGCCTGCAAGTCACATACACTCCGCTGGGTGGCAGCCCTCCCTGCAAGACAGGGAATCTTTACCTTGGAAGATGAACCCAAATGCAGAAGCAGAGGACCTCCAAAGGATGTGCACTGCCAGCTTGGTGCTGCCACCTCCTGCCAAAGACTGGGAAACACTGTCCCTGTGGCCCACACCGAAGGCCTCTGTCAGAACATACCTGGGATGGATGAGGGGTGACTCTCACTTGGGTCAGGATGCCGAGACCTGATGTGAAGTGCCTGGCAGCCATAGCAGGTCCCAACCGCCTCCCTGCATGGCACCCACCTGGCATCTGCAGAGGCTCCCCCAGATGAGACATGGTACTCTACACACAACCTCAAAGGCACCAGCTGCCCAGTGGTGAGCAGCTAGCCTGGTGACCCTCTGCACCCACTATAGGCCCTCTCCCTTCTGTTGGAACCTAATGCGCTGTAAACCCTCCAAGCACCCGGGTTCAACAGTGAGCCTTCTACCAATACAAGACCTTTGTACCAGAGCTGACTCTATAACAGAGAGTAGTATCACTTTGTCAATACATAAAGAGACCTTTTTATTTGTTAAGAGATGTGTTTAAAACAAAATATAATACACAGTCATCTCCTCTGACCAAAAACTGTCAAAAACATAAGTATTGTCTAAGGCTTTTATTGTTTTAACACAGCTATAACAGTTGCCAGATCATTTCTTTTTTTTTATTTTATTATTTATTTTTTATTCTTGTTTCAGAACCTTTGTTTGTTTATTCACTCATTTTTATGGCCGGCTCAGCCCACCCCCTAGAGGGCAGGGCTGGCGCAGCATGTGGTGCCAGGGATCGAACCGCGGTCCCTAAAGCCGCCCAAGCTTCCCAAGCAGGCGCTTTAGACCACTGAGCCATCCCGCTGGGCCCCTGCCAGATCATTTCTGATTTCCAAAATGTGAACCAAGAACTGTAACTTAACTAGAAACCCCACATGTACAAAACATTAACCTTACCAGAGTTAGGTATTTTCCCTCATGGGAAGCAACAACAACAAAATCAGAAACACCACATGGTTTTCAAACCCACATGCCCAGCCCGTGTCAACAGCAGCCCTATCCACCTGCCCTGCGCACAGGCCTGACCCCAACAGCTGGAGTCCAAGGCACCTGCTGAGCCCAGCAGGGCCAGCTGCCAATGTCCACCTCACAGTGGAAGACAGTGGCTGACTCCAGAGTACTTTCAGGGCATGTGCTCCCTGAACACAGAATGCAGTGATTTTCTTTCAATCCTCCCCAGCTGCACAAAACTCCTTAGGATGCAACAGGCCCAGGCCAGGTGGACTGCAGGGAACCCCCTGGTGGGTCCCATAGCTCCTGGAGCAATTCTACAGGAGCCAGCAGTCAGGGGCTGAGCACGACCAGCTTGTGAAGCTGGTAGAGAAACGTGTTCTTCCCTTGGCAGCCTTTGCAGTCAGCCTGCTCCATGACCAGCTTGGGATGGACCTAACAGGACAGACAGAAGCACCAGTCAGGTTCTGCAGTTGGGCAGGCAGGCACTGAATAAATACAACTATGTACACACATGCATGACATACATGACAAAAATTATTCTTCCTGTTTTCCTTTTTTTTTTTTTTTGTTGCTGTCTTCCCCCACCCCCCAGCTGGCTCAGGCTTAAGGGCAGGTCTGGAATGGCAGGTGGAGCTGGATATCACACTGCGGTCCTCTGCTCCTGACTGGGTTTGCCAAAGCAGGCACTTAAGCAACTGAACTAACTCCCAAGTCCCCTTGTTCTGTTTTTTTTTTGTTGTTGTTGTTTTGTTTTGTTTTGAGACAGAGTCTTGCTATGTAGTTCAGGCTGAATTTGAACTATGTAGCCCAGGCTGGCCTAAAACTCATGGCAATCCTCCTGCCTCAGTCTCCCATGGCTGGCATTGCAGGTGTTTTTCAAATCTACATATAAGTGTTTGTTTACTCTCACACCTCAGACTATGTATCTGATAATTTACTTCCCAATCTATGTTTAATAAGAGGATATAGTACCTGAAAAACCTCCCACATTGTCCTAGGTAAGTGTCAACAGTGCTGGGGCTACAGTTCTGTGGCACAGCACCAGCCTGGCACTCCAAGATCCCGAGTCTGATTCCTAGTACCAAAAACTTAAGAATAGCAACTTTGGTACACGTATTTATTTAAGAACAAGCAGTCCTCTACAACATGCCAAGCTCAAAATGGAACTGCTTCCAAACCGCATGCAGTACACGCACGCTTATGAGCCAGATGCAGCCTCAGGAAGAGCTGCAGGGTTCCAGCCAGGAGTCAGACACGGAAGTCCTGGGTCTGCCTTCCACTGACCACTGCCCAGGGTGCTGCCTAGAGCCAGCTCACTACCGGCACTGCCCATACTGCCCCAGGCTGTGCTCCTCATTCCCAGCTGGGTCAAGCTCACAGCCCACGCTCTCCAGTGGCCACCCCCACACAAGCTGTTACTCACCTGGTTCCACTCATAGGGCCTTTCATACCACTTAGGAATCATCGTCTCTCTAGGCGTCATCGGACAGAACAAACTACAATTTAAAAAAAGGAAATCAAATTGTCTTAATTATACATTAGTAATTCAAAACACTCCTGGGATTTTTAAAAAATCTTCCAATTTTTTCTTCAAATGAGACATAGCTTTTTCTTTTTAAGGTCCAAGTTTTATGATATTTTAACTTTTTTCATTATTAAATTTATTAGCTCAAGCAGGGCGTGGTGGCGCACGCCTGTAATCCTAGCACTTGGGAGGCTGAGGCAGGAGGATCAGTGCAAGTTTGAGACCAGCCTGGGCTACAAAAGTGAGCTCAGGGCCAGCCTGAACTGCATAGAGAGACCCTGTCTTAAAAAGACAAAAATAAATAAGTAAATAAATAAATAAATAAATAGCTCAGTTTATTCAAACACTGAAATAATTTTGATTTGGCAAGAGATCCATTCAGGAAGCTTTGTGGGTGCCATTAGCCACACTGCTCTGCAGAGTCCATGAAAAATATCAACTTGAGGAGATGACCTTCAAGGGTATAGCATTTAATGAATCATAACAATTCTCAAAGCAGAGAAACATTTACAAAGAATGAAGCTCAGGGCTTGAGGCCCCCTGGACCCTAACCGTGCTCTTCCCAGCCCCTGCAAGGACCCTAGAAATGCCTGTGAAGAGAGGTCTTTGACTCACTTGTAGATGTGATGGGTCTTGTGTCAACTGAGACAGACCTCTCTCGATATTTTATTTAAAGCACATTAAAAAAAAAAAAAAAAAAACAGAAAGAAATGGAGCACAGCAGACTCTGGAAGGCTGTTGCACACATTATCCATAGAGCTTAATGTTCAATAAAAATGCAGGAATGAGAGCACAGGACGCAGCCCAGGGGAGCGCCAGGAGGAGCGCCAGGAGGAGCGCCAACCACACCAAAGAACCACAGGGAAAGATGGCGGCATGACCCACAGTCACTTCAATAAAGGCAAACTACATATAAACAAACTCCAGCAGAGAACCCAGGGCCTGGCTGTGCACACCCCATCGCCCTTCCCTGTCCGCTCTCCCTCCCTCCTCCAGGCTCTTGTGCTGACTGCTCCTGGGCTGCACCAGAAGCCAGCAAGGGGTGTGCAGATGTGAGAGCTCGGCACCACCCACTGTGTCCCCAGCCCTACTCTCCGGTCTGGAGCAATCCCTTTACCACGTTCTCAGGTGGCCCATGTGGACCCCGCCTCTGCCCTCTGCCCCAGAACTGTGGGCCCATACCCAGTGCTTTCAGAAGCTGCTTCAGCTCTGGATCCCACTTGCAGGTTACCAGCTGCCATGCCTCTTACTCAACTGGGAATACCCACAATTTGGGCAGTGGGGAAGCTCACCACAGCTTACCTCAGAAGTTTCTGACGAACACGGTCCTGTAACTGCACAGTTCTTTCTGGCCCCAGATACTTGGATCCGTTCGGCCCATCACATACCAGCTTGTTGATAGCAGCCCTGAGAATATTAATCTGTAAGGGAATGCTTGCATCAGTACTCACTGGGGTCCATCCTCATAAGCAAGTCACAGCTTCAGTTATAGGCAATGACTATCATCACTACAGTGGCTGAGAGAACTATTAAAACAATACAATAGTAACAGTAACCACTACCACTAATCAATAATAGCAGAAAGAAAAAGTTAAGAATTGGTGAGAAGACTTCAAGCTGCTCAGTGGGTTGCTTGTTTTTAGCTATTTGAGACGGGGTCTCGCTGCATATCTAGGCTGTCCTGGAACTCACAGTCATCCTCCCAGTGCTAGATCAGAGGTATGCACCCCCACCCCCACGCCCAGCCAGATTGCTCAGTGTGTCCACCATTACCCTTGCGGGTGACACAGCTGCACGTGGGCAGCTGGTGATGTACCTAAGGCAGTCTGGGAAGCCCCTGACCAAAGCACTGAGACTTTGCTTTATCATCGGCCTCTGCCAGCTTGTGCTTTACATTCTCCTCTGAATCAAAAGGACAGAGCAGACAGCTCCTCAGTACGTGACAGCCACACCTTGGAAACTGACCCATTTCCCATACACATCCTGTTTCTGTTCCAGGACACATCCAGGCACCACATGGAAGGCATGCATCCTCTAGGGTAGGGTGGCTTCTTAGCCTTTCCTGGTCTTCATGGCCTTGCCAGTCTTCTCTGCTGTAGGTGTCCCTTACACTCCACGGTCATCAAGCCTCACCTCCTTTGAGGACAGGAGCACTGACCTGCAGCCCTGGGGGGCTGCCTCTGTCCCCCTCAGTTATGTGATCATCCTTTTCTCTGTGGATACCCCAGGCAACACTCTCATGATAAGGCCCTACGTAAAACAATTCCATGCAGCTTCACTGCTCATGCCACTCAGGTGCTGGCTGCCAGGAGCTCCTCCTCTGCCAGGTGCCCTGTAATCCACCTGCCTGTGATGCTCTAGGTTCCTCTTTTCCATTTCCTGCCCCAACCTAGAGTCAGCTGTTTTTCCAGAAGACCTGGTTCCTGTGCTGAAGAACCCTACAAGAGCCTGAGCCTGTTGTATGCTGGGCTCACAGTTTCCTGACCCACTGAGAGCAGGGCACTGTCATGGGCACAGGAAGCCATGTACACACAGACAGAGAACAGTTTCTGCAGCTGTCCATTACTATACACTAGTTAATCATGAGTTCACACTGACACTGACTCATATCTAGAACCCTAAGGTCACCATGGTCTCTCTTCTCTTGCTTACTTACAACCCCTTCCCCAGCAGCTTGTGCAGGCAGAAGGCAGAAAAAGCAAGCAAGGAAGCAACCAGTTTATTTCTGTCCCTGTTGTACCCAAGCTACCAGGATTAGAACAGTGCCAAGTCAATCATCGCACTGAGGTAGCAATCACCCAGCCTTAATGCTAGCACGGCACCATGAAGCAACCACACACTCTAGATGACTGCAGGAGGCCCTGGGGCACATCTAACTGCAGCCTGCAAGTGGACCTACTATGAGCAGCTGCTCTGGGCTGATGCACACTCAGCTTCATGCTCAACAAGGTCCACTGGAGAGAGGTGACATCAGAACTTGGTTTCTTCATCTGCTTTGTGAACCAGTAAGGAGGGCACCAGAGAGCAGTTAGCCACTTTTGCTTCTCAGGAGATAGCACTCGGGAGAGGCAGAGCACTAGCCACCCAGGAGCAGTCCCAGGTGGGCGGAGCCCCCTCCTGTGGACACTGGGGAGAGCAGTCATCCAAGTTCACAGGCGACGTGTTTAGAGAAGGACAGGAGCAGAGCAGGAGCAAGAAGCCTGCGTCCAGGGCTGTGAGGGCTGCCTACCTCAGTGACATCCTCAACGCTGAATTGCACGTCAAATGCCAGTTCCATGTCGTGCTCCGGGAGGATGGGGGCTGCCGTGGCTGGGTTCCAGCCCAGGCCGCAGAGGACACCGGTGTAGCATTTTCCCTCCTGATCGAGCCTGGATTCAGTGTTTGCAGAGGAGTTAGTCATTGCACAACTGATAAATCACCATTTCGACATTAAAAAGTTACCAATAAACCATTCCACTTTCGTTTCTGTTTCTTCTAGATTGATACTAAAAATTTAAGATAAATATGTATTATAGAGAGCTGGCTAGATAGCTTAGCAGATTAAAGTGCCTGCTTAGGCAGACACAGGGGCCAGGAGTATTTCTATCCCCTATCTGCTGTGCCAGCCCCACTCCTGGAGGCATGTTGAGCCATCAAATGAGACTGGACATGGTGGCACATAATCCCAGTGCTTGAGAACCTGAAAAACAGGAAGGATAGCTGCAAGTCCGATCTGTGTAGTGAGACCCTGTAGACCCTATACTAAATATATTTTAAAAATACACATTATAACAACAAGCAAGTATTTATGTTACTCTAACATTAAGTTTCTAATTTTCACTGTCTCAGATAAGATGATGGGAAGATCACATATAGTTTCCCCTGACTCTGTGTTTCTTCCATGGGTTCAGTTCTTATGAGAGACTCTAGAGAAGTCATCCCACATCTGCCTGGGACCACGTCCAGCAAGATGAACAGGCCTGAGGGTCGGCTGCCACCTCCCCTCCTCAGCTGCTCCACACATGGACTCTTTTTTTTTTTTTTTTAAATTTTATTTATTTATTTTTTCTTGTTTCAGAACATTTGTTTATTCACTCATTTTTTATGGCCGGTTCAGCCTGCCCTGACGGCAGGGCTGGCGCAGCATGTGGTGCCGGGGATCAAACCGCGGTCCCTGAAGCTGCCCAAGCTTTCCCAAGCAGGCGCTTTAGACCACTGAGCCATCCCGCTGGGCCCACACACATGGACTCTTGCAAAGCCACAACCCAGCATTGTCCTGACCACCAGCATTACTTGTGCCTGTGGTAGGATTGGTGTCCAGTTGTCCCTCCAAAGCCTCATACAATCTTTGAGGCATGGTTCTACTGTTTGTGATTAATTCATGATTCAGGGCTGGATTATAGGTCTGTACTGCTAGGATTATGGGTATGAGTGCTACATCCAACCTGGGGCAGATAGCCTAAATGTAACACAAGAAACAGAAAGACTTGCTTTCTGTAGCTATTGTTGCTGCTACTCCTCCAGTTCACTCTCTGTTCTTTGCCACTGCCATGAAAGGTTGCTCTCTGCCATGTGCTATTCTGTCTTGGAGCCAGCCAAGTATGGACTGAAACCTCCAGTAACCATGAACTAAATAAACCTTTCTTTCCCTCATTTTGGGTGTCAGGTATTTGTCCCAGCAATGGGAGAAGAGAAACTGAGACACCGTGCCCTCCCTCATGCCATCTCTCATCTTTCACTGTCAGTCCTCTCCACCCCTGCTGCCATCAGCCTATTGAACCACAGCCCCTTCTCACCTAACACATGCCATCTCTCTGACTCATCAATCTCCCTGCCTCTACCACTTCTGCCAATCTTTTCTACACTATGAAGAGTGGCAGCTTTCCAAACAAACCCAGCAGCATCTCTTCCTGTGGTAAGGCCCACAGTAGCTCCCAGCTGCACTCTGAACACTGTCTGGGCCCACCGGCCACAAGGAAGAAGTCCTCCCTCTTCACGACACCTCAGGCCTTCTCCTGGCCTCCCTACTGCTCATTATAGCCTAAGACAGGCCACCACCTCTCCTGCAGGGATCCTTTCAGTGCCACCTCTCCTCTGCCCTCCCACTCAGCCTGACCCTGGGCCAGTGCCACTCAGTCTCCACGCTCCAGGAATGAGGGGTCTTCCTCTTGGGAATTTTTATGTTTTGAGATAGGATCTCACTGTCTTGGCCAGGCTGATCTGGACCTCCTGGGCCCAAATATCCTTCTTCCTCAATCTCTGCCTCAATCCTTCTATAGAGGGACTACAGGCATGAACCACCACACCCAGCTTGACGGGCTCTAGCTCAGATTTCACAGTCTCAACCCTCAACAGGTCCAACAAGTGCTTACACAGAATGAGCACCAAATGCCTTTTCAAACATTTGGCTGATTTTCTTTGGCATTTTGCTGAGGCTTTTCGCCATCAGCTAAAATAATTAGTCTTTCCTCCAGCTTACTTGTGGTGTAACTGGTAAAACTATCCAGCCTGTGAGCCGATGACCACAGGCCAGCCAGTGGCCACACACACCACCACACAGCACTGTCACTACAGATGCAGCAGCTCCCAGAACTGACCATCTTACAACTGCAAGTTTATACTCCATGAAGCTGTTTTTTGAGACAGTCTCCCTATGCTGCCCAGGATGGCCTGAACTAGGCTCAAGGGATCCTCTCACTTCACCTTCCAAGTAGCTGGCACTATATGAACAGCCTCAATACCTGGCTTAATTAAGTTCTGATTTTAAAAAAAAAAAAACCTAGCCATGTGTGGTGGCACACACCTGCAGTCTCAGCACTGGAGAGGCTGAAGCAGGAGAATCAAGGTGAGCTCAAGGCCAGCCTGGGCTCTGCAGGAAGTCTCAGTCACTCTCTCGTGCTCTCTCTCTCTCTCTCTCCTCCCTCCCTCCCTCCCTCTCTCCCTCCCTCCTCTCCCTCATCTCCCTCTATCTATCTCAAAGTTTTTCTTAGTCATATGTATATGTATGTATGTACACACATCTACATATATTCCCACTTCCCTTCCCCTTTTTTCAGTTTAATAAAAATGAAAAATAATCTTGCTTTAAGTCAATTCAGACTTATAAATTAGGTATTATTTGCTTTACAAAACAGACACAAAAAATTTTAAATAGTAGGTTCCTGTACATTTTAAAATATTTTATTTTAATTTCAAGTTTTGTAAGGCCTTTCCAGGGCACAGTGGCTGGGAATTAGAGGCCATTTCATTGACCCAGAAGAAGCTACGAGGCAGGCCAGGGCCCACAGAGTCACAACATAGCTCAGCAAGGCTTTGCTGTGGAGGCACCCTTGAAATGACCCGCACAACAGTTGGGTCTCCTCCTCTGCACTCAGTCTTTTTTTTTTTTTTTTTATTTTGGTGGGACCAGGGTTCAAACTACTGCACTCAGTCTTAAGTGAGTGAAAATCACCTCCAAGGCAGTACTATGGTACAGACCTGAAGTGGCCCTGAAGGCCCACACCGGAGCATCCTGCCTCCCAGCTACTGGCAGCCCTGGAAGCCACCCTGGCAGGAGTGGAAAGAGGTCAGGTTCCTGGGAGTACACCCTGAAGGATACCTGGCATGTGCCTGCTTCCTGGCCACCGTGCAGTGTACAGCGTTGCACCACTAGGCCCTTCCACCTGATACTGACTGCTTCAGCATGAGCCCAAAATGAAGGGCCAAGGGACCATGGATGGAAGCTTCGAGACCTGAAGCCAAGATGTTTGCCCTCCTGAGTTGATTTCTTTCACATCTCTGGTCAAAGGGATGGAAGGTTGACTCATACCCAGCAAGCCTAACTCACCTCTAAGGATCTAAATTCTTACATGATGCAAACTTCTCACTAAAAGCTGAAACTGAAAAATCATGCTAAGAATAATAAGCAAAAGGCCACACAGAACTTGGCAAGGCATGGTCCAGGCGGATCACCTCCCTCAGAGGAACACCTGCACAAGTCAGTCAAGGGTCATCAATGCACTGTTCACTAACAGTATGTGATCACACACAAGGGGGCCATGTAGTCTTATTCACACTACAAGATATGCTGTCTTACTTCTGGCTCCTTTTAGTTAAATTTGACAAAATAAATATATAACCATCAGCTATGAGCAAAGTATTATACACTGTCTATGCATTTTTCTTCTATTAGCATTTCTCCCTCAAAAGATAGCATTTTACCTTTACTTATTTATTTATTTTTTGCAGGACCAGGGTTTGAACTCATCAACTTGCACTTGCCAGGCAGGCACCTGTGCCTCAGAGCTATCTCCCCAGCCCCCAAGATAGCATTTTATTTATTTATTTATTTTTGTGGAACCAGGGTTCGAACTCACGACCTTGCACTTGCCCAGCAGGCACTTGTGCCTCGGAGCTATCTCCCCAGCCCCTTAAGATAGCATTTTAAAGTAGTAATTATCTAGGTTTTCTTAATGTGTACAGTACAACCATCCACACTCTAAAATTTAAAATGACACACTGTTACTGGAATCTGCCCAAAGGATTGTAGTTTTCAGAAGCACTGAGGCAGGACCTAGTTAAAGGTGGGAAGGGTACAGAAACTATTGGAGGGGAATTTACATGTTTGTATGCATGCTGCATTACATCTCTTCATAGGGCCCTGTATTAGGGACAGTCATGCTCTGACCTGGGATTTGCCTGCCTCTCTTCGGAAGATGCTTCCAAGAGATTTATCACACCATTACTAGAAAGTTAGGACAAGCCAATCCCCAGAAATTTCAGACAGCAGCAGGTAAGAAACAAACCCAGGTTAATCAAACATGGCAATGTGCATGTGAGCCACTGGACATCCATTTGGGGCATGTGACATCATTACCAGAGTGGCTATGCACAGAAGTACCAGACAGAGAGGACAGAGCCCACAAGGAAGCCATCAGGTCCACCTGTCAGCCACGCCCAGGGAGAGGGGAAGGGGCAAGGTGGGGTCAGCCTCTTCCCAGCTTACCCACCATTACTCACTCTTCACACCAAGGCCCCTTCCTCTCCTAACTGCACCTTCTGTGCAGCCTGTGGTCAGCGCTTTGCCCACTGAGTGCCCTCTGTGACCCCACACAGTGGCCTCTTCACACAGTTCTCTATGCCAAAGCCTCTGGAGGAAACTCCTGCTGGGCCCTAGCACAGGAAGAGCTCCTGCTCTACCCACTGGCCTCAGAGCCTATGGGAGGAGGGGCTGAGGGGGTTCCCACTGTTAGGCAGCTGCTGGAACGTGTGGGCACACATTCATTGCCTTCAGCCCATCACCGCTTGGGCATCTTGCTAAATCTTCTTTCTGAAGAAGTCCAAGCACAAGCACAGATGTTCCTGTACTCCAGGGCTTAAAGTGTCCTCATCTAGAATGGACAGCAGGTACCTGACCCCTGAGCACCAAGCTCAGCCACATGGCACACTGCAGTCTCAGTGTCCCTCCTCCTGACAGTGGGGCTGCTCACCAGCACTTTGAGAGGATCAGAACACTCACTGCAAGCCCAGGAAAACATCAGGCTTCACCACCAGCCTTGGCTACACAAGGGACTCTTATCAAGACATTCACAGACTGGATCATCACGCGCCAGGGTCCCACATGACCCCCATAAGGTGAACCACACTGAAGCAGGGACAGGCTCAGCCTGGCCAAGGTGAGGCCAAATCTTTACCTGGAAGGTTTTATGCTGAGGGTCCTTCCCTTACCCAGCTTCTCACTTGACCCATGCCCACACACAGATGAGGCAGAGGCCTGCACCTACCTTAGCTCCATCACTGGTGTGAACAGCATGCTGAGCAGTGCAGGGAGGCCTGGGATGGGCGGCATCAGGGAGGTCTCTCTCAGCAGCATGGTAGACCCTGTGCACAGGGAACGAGTCGGCTCAGGCTACACCAGCACTGCTTAGCCTATGCTCCGCTCAGTTGGTCAGAGCAGCCTACAGCACCCTTTTCTTCTGAGCCGGTCTCTCCTATCCCTACACCATGAGAGTGCTCCCTATTCTTGGATCCCACACACCCTACAAACAGACACACAGCAAGCATAGATATTCATCTTGTTGAGAGCAACTCATCTGTTACTCTTTGCCTTCCCTCACTGGACTGCCAGGTCTTTCCAAGGCCAAGACCTCAGACTAGTTCTGTTTTGTAGCCAAGCATGGAGGAATGAGTGAGTAACGAAGATTAATTAATTCTTACATCTTCCCAAGGAAAATGAACAACGTTCCATGTGTATGTGTATGTTACTAGGGCCTCACACTAAGCTTTGTCCCCAGCTTTTTAAATGTTTTTGAGACAAGGCCTTGCTAAATTGTCCAGGTTGGGCTCTAGCTGATCATCCTCCTGCCCAGCCTCCCAAAGTGCTAGATTGCAGGTGCTGCTCACCAAGCCCAGCTGCTGTTTCTTTATGTGTATCAGCCAGTGCTCTTAGGAACCAGGCTAAATGCCAGGCACATGAGGACAACAGAGAGGGAGGACACAGATAAATAGGCCCTCGGCTTACCGGTGGTGTTGACTGACAGTGAGGCTGCGACCAGCATCCTCTGGTGCAGGTCTGCAGGGGCATCACTGATGATGACAGAGTTGATGCTCTCCTTGTCGATCCAGACACATCTAGAAGAAGAGTAGCACCCAACACCACAGGGACTGTTAATACACCAACCAGGCCACAGCCAGAGATCCTCCGAAAGAGTCACACACACAGGTGCAGTAAGCCCCTTCTATGGCCACTCTCCCCGTGTGGACTCCTGGCTCCCTTTGATTAGGTACCCCACGTGTAAACACCAAACCTGCTCACCACCCAACTGTGCCCTATATCTGGCAGAAAAGACAAAGTCAGCACTACCTTCCTCCTCTGTCCTCTGAGTAGAACCCAGGAGCAGCTCCACAGGTATCCTTCACCGCTCTATCCCTCCTCACTGACACTCATCAAGCGCCATGGGGCTCCATCCCTGGAGGCACCCGAGTGGTTGTGCTTTCTGTACCTTTGCCCTGGCCCACCCCCAAACTGTGAGCTGCCTCAGCTCGCCCCTGCCTGCATGCACCCTTTCCCTCTCAAGCCCAGTGTGGACAGACACACACAGTCCTGCAGAGAGCGCACAGGAGTGTGCATTCACCCAAAGGTCTTGGTGAGGCTGAGCTCTGCATTTTGAGTGACTCCTCAAGGCTGCTACTGCCTTTCAGGGACTTCAAAGAGCCAGGATTTAGTCAGTGATCATTTTTAAATAACTATGGCAAGGCTTCCCAACTGAGCTCAGATGACGTCTTTAAAAACATGGCTTAGAAAGCCTGCCTTAATCTGCCACAAGGCTTATAGCATTCTCTTCCCCCACCCAACTCTGCTAAGACCACATTAGTCCAAGTCCTCACCAGTACAAATGCTCACATACAGACCTGTGCACTGACCCGGAAGTCAGGGATCCCCCTCCCCTAACACTGCGCACCACTCCTCTCTGAGACACCTTAACGACCTTCCCCCTGACCTGTGCACTGACCCTGAAGTCAGGGCTCTTCCCCCCCAACACTGCCCACCACTCCTCTCTGAGACAGCTTATGACCTTCTCTATGGCAGCTGGGCCACATCCCAGGGGCCTTCATAACATTCCGTGATCTCCATCGAGACCCTGGCATCACCCCAGCTGCCATCACCCCTTTTCTTTTCTGTGATCTTCTTGGTGCTAATGACGGCTATGTCCTGCTCCCTACTGATTCCCCACATCACACACACCTGTGGCATGATGGCTATAACCCAAAGAGAAGCTGAGAGGGTTCTGGAGAAAGATACTACAAAATGCTAACAGAAAATAGCTTTCATGAAACAAGGAAAGCAAGCCTCAGATTTGGGACTAAAGGGAACCTTAGAGTTTTTAAAACACATTCCAACAGTTTACGGATGGAGAAAGATTAGTTTCTCAGGAAGTACAGAAGTAGAGCAACAGAGAAAAAAAATTCATAGGAAGTTAAGCATACCTGAATTTGGATATCCTGGTCAAACTGTGGCACCTCAGTTCACAGGGGCTGAAAGGCCCATGGAGCACAGCCTGCACACACAAGACACACTATAACCAGCGGCAGGGCCTCATCAGTGCAAACACACAGTCGGCTCACGCTCTCCTGCACCACATTTCAATCACAACCCCTTTGAAGTGTATTAGGAATAAAGTGACTGAAAGAAGGCATTTTTCTGGAATGTAATGGATTTCCCCACATAGATAGAAAACACTGCCAATGTCTCATTCATGGTGTCTGTTCGTGTGTGTGTGTACCAGGGACTGAACTCAGTACTTTGCACTTGCCAGGCAGGTGCTTATGCCACTAAGCTATCTTCCCGACCCTGTGTGTCAGTTCTTTAACTGCAACAGAACCAGCCAGCTGAACAAGCAAGCCTGAGGCCATGTGGCCAGAGGCCAAGGTCATGACAGTGAAGTCCCTGAGCTGGCAGAGACTGTGTGGCCCACTCTGCTCCAGGCGCCTGGCAGCACCAACTCCAGGGCCTGCAGCTGAGGAACACATGGGCAGCAGGAACCCAAGCCTAACGGCAGGTCTTACCAGAACAGATGTTGCACTTCCTTCCATGGGGTAAACGACTGCCTCAGTCACTTGGCAGGGAAGGAGAAGTCAAAGCCAACACCAGTCAGGGCTTCCCTCTAAGCCCCCCTGGGCACTGACTCCAGAGCACCGTGGGAAAGTTCATGAGCACAAGCACCACTCCTAGCCAGGGCACACACATCACCTTGCAGTTTGGGGCTCCCAGTCTACTGGAAGAGAAGCTCTGCAGCAACAGCTGGATCAGGTGCTTCTCATCATCCTTCCCAGAAGAGGGCACGGACACAGCTGCCACACTTTCCACTGATTTGGAAAAGAGGCCCTTGAGAGCCTCATGGCTTTGCTAAATGAAACAGGAAATGTATTTAGTTAAAAGAAAAAAATAGCCGGGCGTGGTGGCGCATGCCTGTAATCCCAGCACTTGGGAGGCTGAGGCAGGAGGATCGGTGTGAGTTCGAGACCAGCCTCGGCTACAAAAGTGAGGTCAAGGCCAGCCTGAACTGCATACTGAGACCCTGTTTCAAAAAGACAAAAAAAAAAAAGAAAAAAATAAATTCCATAAAAAGCACCTTATCCCTACCATACTTGTTATGGTTTTTGTATAGGTGTCCACCCAAAGCCTCACGCAGTCATGGAGCAGACTTCTAGAGTTTGTGATTAACTCATGATCCACTGGGATTATGGGTGTGAGTACTACACCCAGCCTGGAAACGGACAGCCTAAATGCAACATAAGGGAGACGGACTTGCTCTCTGTAGCCATTGTTGCTGCCACTCCCCTCTTTTGCTCTTGCCTATTTTGCTGTTTTCTGTTGCCATGAACTGCTGCCTTCTGCTATGTGCCACTGTATTGGAGCCAGCTGACTATGGACTAAAACCTCTACAAATTGTGAGCCAAATAAACCTTTCCTTCATTTTGGACATCAGGTATTTTGTCTAAGCAATGTGAGAAAAGTAACCGACACAATAATCAAAATGTTTCCTAGGTATAATCTTCTTGTGACCTGCCTAGCAAGTTATAAGGAGATAATCTGATGAAGTTTATTTTAAAATTAAAACAAAAAAGACTTTGTTAATTTCAGCCCTCAGAGAATTTTAGGAAGAAGCTTTCCTTAAAGAACTGTCTTACATACAACACTTGGTTACCTGAGGAATATCGCCATAACACCTACTTTTCACACGTTAAATGCAGAATATTACTAGCTTTTCAGCTAATACACTGTCTTTTCCAATTCCAGCACTCTTCATCCCCAGCAGAAATTATAAGAGTACAAAGACCATCAATATTAGGTCAAAAGTGGCCTTTACACCTTCTAACCAACAACAATGTTTATAGCTCTTTTTTTTTTTTTTTTTTCACGTCAGACAGCTTTGTGTCCATGTCCTAACAAGGTTTGAGGGAAGCACTTCTCATGCATAAGGCATGAGCACCCAATCATCACACTCATGAACCAAAGGATCTATAGTTGATTTTAAAGGAAATCATTTAATACCTTTGAAACGGAAATGAATATTTTTGGTTTTCAGTGTAGCTATTGTCCCCTTTTAATAGTGGGAGTAGAATCCAGAGTGGTGCACTGAGCTATGCTCTCAGCCCTTTTATTTTAAGATGTGATCCCAGAGCCAGGCATGGTGGCAGATGTGTAATCCCCATACTCAGGAGGCTGAGGCAGGAGGATCACCAAGAGTTCGAGGCCAGCCTGGGCTACAAAGTGAGCTCAAGGCCACATGAACAGCACAGCAAGACCCCATCTCAAATGAACAGATATAAAGATGGACAGACATGGTTATGGTAAGTTGCTCAATGACTTCAAATTTATGATCCTTCTGCCTACCCTGCCAAGTAGTTTGGACTACAGATGTGTGTCACCATGGCTGGCTTAAAATAAGTATTATTTTATCACAGAGATAATTCCTACATGCATTATTAAAAACCAAATATGAAACACATTTTCAAATCTAATTTCTGTTTCAAGAAGAAGCGAATAGATTGAATAGGAAACCAATAAAAACAAATTACTACCCACCACAATCTATTCTCAGGGAAACTTCAAAGACAGATCTTGACACCACATACCAGATACTATAGTACACTCCACCCATCCGGCCCACTTTGGTCTCACACACACACACACACACACACACACACACACACACGCATGCACGCACGCACGCACGCTCGCACGCACGCACACATGTATGCATGCTTCTGAGGAACAAAGGCATGTACTTGGGACTCATAGGACTCCTCTGCCAGCTCTGCGTGGCCCTCACTAATGAGGATGTCTCTGATGTTGATGGTGTCCAGCGCTCCATAGCAGCAGAATACATCCACATGCAGGACACTGTGCACGACTGAGAAGACCTTCACCAGAAGGGCACATCTGCACACCAGGGAGGCAAACCGCTTGCTGGCCCTGCGGCTCCAGTGCTCACCACACACAAGAGACCTGGCCGAGGGCCTCATTTTGCAAATTTTAAACTCCAAAGCCTATGGGGCAGAAAGGTGCACTGAAATAGTTTTGTAAATGGGTGAAACATTCTGCCCACATTAACTGAATGCAACATTCTTCATGCATCTGCTTGGTGACCTCACAAAAATCCTGACAAAAATTAGGGAAGCAAAGCTTCCCAGCTAAAGAAGCTTCCTGCCTTGCTCCCAACAACAGCAGGGCAGTGGAAGCCAATGGCAAGGGCACACACGGGCACAGCCACACCTCCAGCCCACCTCAACTCTGGGCTAACACGACTGCAAGACTTAGAAATAGTATCAGAAAATCAGTGCAAAAAACTTTTCTCTTGCTAAGTTTGAAATCCTCCATATATTTTCCTCACTCCAAAATCAATAATGACAAAGACCCACGATATAAGAGAACCTGTGCTGTAATATCCTATAACTCAGAGGTGTCCCAAATTTCCTGGTCAAGGAGATTATGGGACCTCAGAGGAAAGGGATGAATGAACTGCAGTG
>PVJA010035940.1:0-21458 GCA_004027025.1 Myocastor coypus | reverse complement strand
TGGCGGGATGGCTCAGTGGTTTAAAGCCCCTGCTTGGGGAAGCTTGGGTGGCTTCAAGGACCGCGGTTCGATCCCCGGCACCACATGCTGCGCCAGCCCTGACCTTGGGGTGGGCTGAGCCGGCCATAAAAATGAGTGAATAAACAAACAAAGGTTCTGAAACAAGAATGAAAATAATAAATAAAATAAAATAAAATTTTAAAAAATAAATAAATAAATATTTTTCTTTTCAAATTTTTTGGTTAAAACTTAAGAGACAACACATTACCTTAGGCATCACCAGTGTCAATGTCTTTCACCCCCACATTCTCTATATCTTGTCTACTGGAAGGTCTTCAGGACCAAGTGTATATATGGTAGCCATCCCTTATGATAGCAGTGCTTTTTTTTTTTTTTTTTTTCTAATTTTTTGAGTCCCTCCTATAGAACCTGCCTGAAGCTGTTCTACAGGTTTAATTTTTTTTATATAAGTAGGATGCATATACTCCCCAAAACATATAGTAAATATATAAACCAGTAACATGGTTTATTATCATTACGAAGTGTTATTACTGTACATAACTGTGTATGTTGCATTTTATGTAATGACAGAACAGTAGGTCTGCTTTTATCAGCATCACCACAAACACAGTCACTAGGCAACGACTCTTAGAGGATTATCACCATACACATGGTCCTTAAACAACCAAAATCCATGTGACACATGACATTCACCAAGTTAACACAGGAAGTGAATGGCAGAAACAGAATTCTTTTCTATGTTCTTCCTATGCTAATGATAACAGAATAGTAAAAAGAGTGACAATTTGGAAGTTAAGTAAAATCAGTAGACTGTTTACCACAGTTACAGCCATATACTGTGTGCAATCCACAAAGACTGCTCAAGGGATAGATCACCCAATGACAAAGACAATAACACCAAAGAATTTTCAATCTCAAACAGATAATGCAGTTTAATGTTCATAAAACAATGGGCCCTACCTGAGCACCTATCTAAAGCCCACCTAGTCTAACTTTTCAACATCAATTACTATATGTCCTATTTAAGCACTGGGGCTATCTGGTATAGCATTGCAACATTCCTTTTCTCTTGACCTTTTCTTAAATGTTTTTCAAAGAAACTTAGACAAATAACAAAATCACAGATGTTGAATAAGTCTGTAATCCCTGTGGGGCAAAAGGCAAGGGATGGTGTCTTTGCATGCTGTTTGGGGATCCAGTGTTGACTGCACAGCAGGAGATGTCATAAATTCCAGGGCCAGGCATGTTTCTAGTGGCAGCAGACTCAGCTAATAGGAGAAGATTCAGGGTTAGGTAATAACAATAAGGAAGCCAGCTAAGTTGCCACCCAGAAATTACTTACCACAGCAGCTGCAGTCCAGAAATGCTAACAAGTAGTATCCTGAGGAGGGGGGCATCCCTGTTTGTGAAACACTCAGAGTATTTTCTCATTTTTCTTTGCTTCAGAATCATGAGCTACCATATGTGTCCTGCAATGATTTCTCTTAGCTTGTCTTATATTATAATATTCAAAATTGTATTTACCCCAAGACTGAACCTACAATTACTGCTTGCTACCAAGAGGGGGTAGTGGTACCCAATAATATCAACACATCTTCATTTATCTGTGTTCACAGCAGCCTTTCTTTAAAAAAAAATCATGAATATTTACAAAAACTGAAGCTTCAAGATAATTCATTTTACTCTGCATTTTTTTTTTTTTTTCCAGTACCAGGGATCAAACTCAGGACCTTGTACTTGCTAGGCATGCAATAAAACAGACAAGCGATTTCCTCAGCCCCAGGATACTTCATTTTAAAGCCTCAAGAAAAAATAGCCAGCCTCAAAAAACCAACTTTTACGTACTATGTAATACTATGTTATTGATCCATCACTAAGACTCTTAAGTTTTTTTTCTCAAGTCTCTGGACAGGCTAAAAGAGAAATCTTAAGTCCTTTTTATTAACTTACTTTGAAGTTGATATCTCTAGGCTTTCACATAGCTCTGGCTTTTACAATTTTTCTGACTCAGCTGGGTGTGATTTGTTTTTTTTTGTTGTTGTTCTTTTGTTTTTGTTTTACAATATTTACTTTTAAAGAAATGTCCTTTAAAAGCTAAAGAAAAATCAAGCTAAGTTTGGTGACCAAACAGGACTCTAAAATTCTCATTTAGACCATCTGACATCCCTACTCTTGATGACTCCTGCTGATTAACCCTTTCTTTCTTTCTTTCTTCTTTTTTTTTTTTTTTTTTTGTCCTTTTGAGACAGGGTCTCCTTATGCAGTTCAGGCTGGCCTTGAGCTCACTTTTGTAGCCCAGGCTGGTCTTGAACTCACATTGATCCTCCTGCCCCAGCCTCCCAAGAACTGGGATTACAGGTGTGCACCACCATGCCTGACTGATTAACCCTTTCTGCCTTGTAGAATCAAGAGGTAGAATCAGGAATGTCAGCTGCACCCTTGAGAACATGTGATGGTGACACTACACAGGCAAGCCTCTATTTCATTTTTAAATATTATAACTACAAGAAACCAGAAAGAACATAACTACTACCTTAATATAAATATTCTATCATGTTTACAAAGTGCTTTTATGATGCTATGAAGTCTATAATGTGCTGGTGTTGCATTTTCATAGCTGCTATTCATTCATATAATAATTCTTAGTGCCTGTGGTATTATTCCTAATGTTGCCTCCTCATGCTACATCAGACTCAGAGAGGTTAAGTCACTTGTCTAGGTGCCCTGGTTGGCCAGGGCTCCTGAGGCAGTGCTTTCCTAATCCCTAGCCCTTCTATCAAAACAGACCTGCCACGTCTATCAGTCCCTTGACCACCTAGTATGGTAGACCAGTTGCAACTGTGGTGTTAATCATTACAAATGGCTTTATATGTTCTACTTTCCAGATACTAAGAATATTTTAACATAAGCTTTCAGTGCTTTTCAAATAAGGACAGTGGTACCACAGGGAGATTAAACAAAGATTGAGTGAGGTAAGAAAGGAGAAGACAAGACTTTGAATTCCTTCAAGTCACACACACAGCAGCTGCCTGACCAGTCTCTTGAGCAGAGTTAGGGCCACACCTACCTCCTGTGTGAGGCCCAGTAGCAAGACTGGAGTCAAGCAAAGACAATGCTCTGTCATCCTCTCCCACTAAGCCCTATGCAGAGCCTATCGTCTCATCAATCACACTTTTCTGGGAGATAAACAAAGCCCCCTCACATCCCATCCAAAGTTTTACCTGAACACCCTCAGTCTGTAGCTATTGCAAAGCAGAGAATGAGACCGAATGATTCCAGAGGTTGTTTGATCCAAACTAAAAAAAAAAATTCCTTCCCTAAAATCATCCAAGAAAGTGCCCCTTCTTTGGAGGGAATTAATAGGAAATTTTCCTGCCTCTGCATAAAGAACTTTGTTCAGTGTTCTATCCTGAGACAAACTCTGCCCCTCCTTGTTCCCCTTGAAGCCCTCTGACTTACAAAGCCCTCAGGCCTCCGACAGCTCTGCTGAGAGGGCAGTGTAGCCACAGAAAGATGGAAGGTGAGCCTGGCCAGAGGTCAGGAAGAGTCATGTTAAACATGGAAATTCAGGAAAGCTGGGTAACGGGGCTAAGTTTCTCCACATTGTGCAGTCATTATCTGCTGTTATGAAATAATCACTAGGTTTTCTAAACATCAGCTGTTTCTCAGAACCAGGATGTTACATCTTTTTTACAAGATACAGAATAGTGATAGAAAAAGAAAACAGCATCAGAAACAATTAACATTTCATTAAACAAAATAATAGGAATGCAGCAATGGTTGCTATATTATATGATGCTATTTTCAAATTACTTGTTCAGATTACCAGATACATATAAGATTCATTTAAAGAAAAACAGAGCTAAATAAACAGTAAAGAAATTCAAGAGAAAAAGATCAGAGTTAAAAAATAAAAGTTTTAAGCATTAACTGCTCCTCTCAAAAAGCTAGCAGAAATCGACAATACCATTATCCGAGCTATATATACACCTAAATATATCTTTTCCCTTCTTTCATTTGTCCTTTCCCTCATCCCAGTTTTTCCTTCTCATTGAACAATTCAAGATTTAATATCTGGCAGCCTCTCTGCCTTCCCAGCCTTCTTCAGGACAGCACAAGGCACACATACAAAGTGACATTTGTGGCCTGCTCTGAAGGAACTAGGTGGAGATTTGGAACCTCCAATAAAGTCTGGGGCAACCAGCCCTTGTCACTTGGCCACTTTAGATCCTGACAGGCCTGAGGAAATCAATGTTATGGTGGCCAGCAAGCATTTAATCCTTGAAGCGGATTGCTCAAGGTCTGCTAAAGATGTCGCCTCCTCAGCCCAGCCAACCCCTGGACCCATCAATCAAGACAGCCCAGGTGGCCTGGAGGCTGTCCCCACCCCCACCCCTAGCCAACTGCGATTCTCTTCTCCTAAGGTAAACTAGCCCTCTGGCTAAAAATGGCTTAGATTCTACCTCTATAACCTACTTACCTGCTCCTTTTCACAAACGGAACATGAATTTCTCAAGGAAGGAACGGGCCTTCGGGCCTGCCCTTTCCATAGCATCCTCTCCTTCGCTCTTAATCTAGAGCTACAAGGGGCCGAGACCACCTGCCAGAGCCACCTCCCAGTGCTTGTTTAAAGTGTAAATTTCCATGCTTCTTTCTCCTGCTACTACAGCAGAATCCCTAATTTTCCCGAGTCACAGAATTGACAGGTTAAAGCAGCTCTGAGGTGATTGTCAGTTCCAGTTGCCGAGACTAGACAGATTGGAAAGGCTGCGGCTTAATCGAGTCCCCTCCATTCATAGAAAAGGATGACAGAAAATAGGACCCGAGGAGGGCCTGTCCAACAAGGTTACAGGGCATTAAGGTGCCCATCAAACTCTGCCCATGTCCCATGGCCTCAGGGGCCCCAGGCCCAGCCGCACTCACCCGCTTGTAGACGTCCTCGCGGCTGACCTCATACTTCTGCTGCATGCGCTCCTCCAGGAAGTAGATGCGAAGCTTGAGGCTGAAGTTCTCCTTCTTCAGGTCATTGAGGTGCTGGGACAGAGTGCGATATCCATTAGACATGGTGGGCAACCCATGGGGAGGAGCATGCCCGGTCGCCCTCACCCCAGGAACGCAGCAGCAGGACTGCAGCGTGGCATGGAGTGGCTGAGGCTGCGACCCACAGCCGGCCACAGGCTACAGCGACATCGCCCCTGCTGGCGCTCTCTCCAGGACCTGGGACTGGGCTCGCTGCTCTGGGTGTTGGAGCCTAGTGAGCTTTCCTTTTTTACCTCAGGGAGATATTTGCGGAATCCCTGCTGGGGAACAGGCTGTGTGAAGCAGCACAAGTGGTGTAATCTGACTCCACATCCCACTGGGCTGCCACACTCCCAGAGCCTCCAGGCCCAAGCACAGCAGTTAACAGCTTCTCAGAAAAGAGAGACTGACCCCAGGCCACTTCCAGGAAATGGGGTGGAGAGTGAGGTGGGGGAGGTTCACGCAAGGTAACAGGAGAGGGGAATATAATGGGTTGAGGAAGGGGTGGAAGGTACTGAAGCTGTGGGTGCAGATAGGGACAACAAAACCCAAAGGAAACTCAGGAGAGAAATACAGTTGCTATAAAGCAGACACAATGGCCTACACAAAGGTGACTGGAGGTCTACCTTCTCTTTCTGTTAGGTGCAACTCTGACAGAGCTACTAACCCCGGGAAGTCTGATTAATTCCCTTTGGTAACCCCTGATCAGTTCCTTCCCGTTTTTTTCTTGGTGGTCTTCAGATTTAGAGGTAGTTTCTAAGAACAGCCTTTATTTCGTGTCCCACTCCAGTACATATCACTGTCATCCTCCAAAAAAACAGTAAATCTTCTAGCTGAGTAGAACCTTTGCACAATGTATACCAATTACAACAGCTCAGACGGAGGCAAGGCAGAAGCCGCCTGCCACTAGGGCAAGATGGGGAGGAGGTGTCGAGGATCAGAGGGAGGGAGCCGTCCTGGTCATTCTGGAGCCCTGAGACTCAGCCAGCCACTGGTTCTTAGCTCTGGCACCTGCTAAGTGGAGCCAAGCACTCGTCACCAGATCCTGTTCATAAAGCAATTTAAGAACCTGAGTGACAGCTGCAACATTAGCAGGAAGTATTATTTATACCATATCACATGGGACACTGAAGGTGACTCAGAGACAACCCTGAAGCACAAACACTAGCACAATTCAGTAATATCAGGTTGGAAAAACCAGTGTGAACAATCAAAGTAAAGGAAACTTGAAAATGTTACACAGAATTTAAGCACTCCTTTCCCCAATCTGCCTGCTTTTCCTTTTCCAGTTTTTTTTTTTTTTTCAAACCTTTATGATGATTCTAGACAACACTTACTAGTACTTACAGGTAGAACATCATAAAGAGGATAAAAGACAAAAAGAACCCCGGCCCTCCCAGAGGTGAGTGGCCATATAGCCGTTCACTCCATATGAAGATGTGTTTCACACTACTAATCTGTTTTTTACATTTTATAGTGCTGTGTACCACACATACCCACACACACAGACACGCACACAGACATGCACACACACCTGAAACATTCATTTAACAAAGTAACCATTACTTCCATTCTATGTAACATACTCTGGTCCTTTTCTCTTTCTGGGACTGCTGCGCCTACTTGACTGATACATTTCATGTTCCCACAGTGCGAGGAACATGGGTTTCATAGGAACCGAGGAGAATGAGTGATCAAATCCTGGTAGGGCAATATCAGAGAAAGCATCAGTAGCAGTTGAATGAAAGACAAAGTTTGAGTGAATCAAGTGGCCTTAGGGAGGCAGAATGATAATTGTGTCTTCTTCCAAGTAGATTCCAATTGCAACTAGGAAACATATTTCTTCTATTACATAGTTGATAACTTAAGCAAAAATATTTACCAATTTTAAAGACAAACCTACACATTTAAAGTACATTTACCTAGCCAGGTGTGGTGGCTCATGCCTGTAATCCCAACATTTGGGAGGCTGAGGCAGGAGGATCAGTGTGAGTTCGAGACCAGCCTGGGCTACAAAAGTGAGCTTAAGGGCAGCCTGAACTGCATAGCGAGATCTTGTCTCAAAAAAAAAAAAAAAAAATTAAAAATTTTTAAAAAGTACATTTACCTATCTTCATCTAAGTTTTACATTTAGAGCATATGAATACCATTTAAGTTTAGAGGGAATGACAAGTAAAATCTAAATTAAAACTCAAAAAAATACTTCTTTTATTACAGTGTTCATCTGTGGTTCTGACTACACAGGAGGCTGAGGCAAGAAGATCTTTTGAGCCCAGGAGTTTGAGATCAGCCTAAGCAGCACAGTGATAACTCATCTGAAATAAATATAAAAAATAAATAAAAAACCTTTTCTAGTTTCAGCTGTTACTAAACAGCTGCATGCCCTGGAGGTATATGTCTTTGAAGGCATAACTGTACTCACTTACATAATGAAATTGTTGAAAAGAGGATAATTTTGAGGCCCTCTCCTGGTTAAAGCTCTTTGAGGGATAACCCAGTTATTAACATTTCAGCTGGTGCAAGGTGGGGCCAGTAGGCTACATCCTCGAGCACTGGTCACTCATGCCTGGCTTGCCTATTTAGATTCCTGTGTCATGTAAGAGAATTTAACAAAGATTTTGGGGAAACAAAATGGCATGGGAATGCAAGATATTCTTAGCCAACTTAGATTTCTCTATACATTTATGCCTCTTTCTTCTATGCTTATGATATCTTGCCCTTGTTTGATCTCTCTATCCCCTTTCTGTCTGCTTTTTGCCAGTTTTTTTAAAGTCAGCACTTAAATGATGGTAAGTGCTGAACCTTCTGCATTCTTTTTACTTTTTCTCCCTTAGAGTTTTTACTCACTTTTCTGCACTGTGAATTTTACCTATGAAATAGCCCCCAAGTCTCTAATATTAGCCTGCCCACCCAAGGTCTATCTCTAGATGCCCAATTCTTTACTAGAATGCTCAGTTTGAATGTCCCACCCTCACAAATGTCATAGCAAACATTTCTACAACAGTGTCTATCATATCCACCAGAATCCACACCAACCATCTGTTCTCTAAGGCATAACCAAAGCATTGTTTTCAAAACATAACCATAGCCAGCCATCTCCCCAACTTAAAACCTTTCACAGGCATCACTCTTAGAATGAAAGGTAAATCCCACTACTTGTCTAAGATATCTGCTATTTTGTTTCCAAATATTAGTTGAAGTTACAACCAAGCAAAACCTCCCCTCTACCCAAGCCACTTCCTTTGCTGAATTCCTCCTACATCAGACAGTAGTAACATTACCAGTGCTATCATCCTGGAGTATTCATAATGTTTAGTTTTGTGATACTCTGTGTTGAATGTCTCCTCTAGTCTAAAGCTGCCCAAGGAAAGGGCCAATGGTCTGTCTTCATTTGCTCCTGTAGCTTCTACAATAGCCTGTGACACTGCTGTAGTCACAGAGACTGTGGTGACTCTTAAGCTCCTCAAACAGACAAGTGTGTTTTGTTTGGCTATGTTTTGTCATACTGGGGATTCAACTCAGGACCTGGCACTTGTGCCACTGAGCTATCTCCCTGACCCCAGACAAAGTGTTTTTAGGGCCAGCAGGAAGTGTTTGGTGCTTTTTTATTCTCTTTGGACAATATTTATATATAATGTACTCTCTAAATATTTATGGACTTAGCGAATATATATGTATACCCTAAGTATTCTATGTTTTGCTGATCTGCTTTGTTATCTAAGGCCAGCTTGCCCTTGTCTATATTATTATCATAGCATGGAAGATTCGTTGTAATAGTGCCAAAGAAACTATGTTTGGTAGAACAAGGATTGTAGAGAAACAATCTTTTGCTCACACATACTTCCAAGTCTATAATATGCCTGCCATGATATTGTCTGCAAACTGCAATTTATATCTAATTTTTATTATAAATTCCCACTTGAATATAAATATTTTCACATTTCTGATCTCTAAAGTTAAACTCAATCTCCCCTTTAATAAATATGTTCTTGTTTCCTTGAACCCTATTTCAATTTGTAACAATTCAGTATTTCTTTTTTTTTTTTTTTGCGGGACCAGGGTTTGAACTCACAGTCTTGTACAGGCAGACATCTGTACCAGGCAGCTATCTCCCTGGCCTCGTAATTCACTATTTCTATTTGTTCAGGTCGAACTTTGAAGTCATTCTTGTGTGTGTGTGTGTGTGTGTGTGTGTGTGTGAGAGAGAGAGAGAGAGAGAGAGAGAGAGAGAGAGAGATTTTTAAGGAAGGGTTTACAGGGTGTTCAGGGTCTCACTACTAATTGGACTCATAGTGATCTGCCTGTTTACAGCCTCCCAAGAACGGGGATTACAGGCACATGCCACCATTCCCAGTCTCAATTGCAGTCTCAGTGCACTCCAAGGGCGGGGCTGACACAGCAGGCTCAGGGATCTAACTACTGGCCCCTGTGCCTGTTTGCAGGCGCTTTAATCCACTGAGCTATTTGGATGGCCCTTGAAGTCATTCTTGACATCATTGCATCAGTCTGCAAATCTTATTATTTCTAATAAATATCACTTGATATATAGTAACACTCCCACTGATACTTCTACCAGTCTGGACCAAGATGCCATCAACTCCTTGCTGAGGTATCTGAGTCTCCTCCCTGACTGGTTTCCTGGTTTCTATCCTTTCCCCACTGCAGTCTGTTTGGAGCATAGCACCAGAGTGCCCCTGTTAAAAGCTGTGAGGGTTTTCCTCTGCTGGAGACCTCTATGACTCCTCATCTGAGAGCAAAGGGCTATGTGGTTCCTCAGACCATGAGGTCAAGGCCCTACACAACAGGAGCCCCACCCCATGACCTTTCTTATGGAGTTCACATGCTCCTTCCTTGAGCTGTTTCTCCTCTGCCATGCCCCTTGCCATGGAGGCTGCTGACTGTGGACTAGAGCCTCTATAGACTTTGAGCTAGAAAACCTTTCCTCCCTTAACTTTGTGTGTTGGGCATTTTGTCTCAGCAATGGAAAAAGTAACCAAGACAGTCACTATTACCTTCTAAAATACTATTTTCTATTCATTTGTTTTGTTTCTCTTCTGTCTCTCCTGTTTAGCATGTGAACTTCATAAGAAAGCCAGCATTTTGTGCTATTTTCTTCAGTGCTTTGTCACTAGTATTAATAGTGATCTCTGGCACATAATAAGGGTTCATTAAATAGCTGTTGAATACTTAACCTGCTGATTCCTTCAGCCTTGTTGGATTTAATTATAATAAAAATAATCTGAATATGAAATTAGGTAGATGTTTTAAGATAAAGATTTTACCTGAAGACATTCTATCTTATAAAAGATTATTTTATAAATAAAATAAAAATATTTTATTAAACTAATTTAACACAGAATCCAGACTTAGTTCTACACAAATGAGGAATAATGCATGAAAAATTACATTCAAATGTAATTTTGTATAAATTACATTTGTACAAATAGGAAATATTGTAGAAATTATGGAGGAGCAGCCACCTGAGAAACCTCCACAGAGAACTGGTCCTATAGCTGTGCTAAGACAGGATGGGAGGAAGGACACAGAGTGGTTCAGGTAGATGGAACAGAACCAAAGATGCAGAGGACCAACTATACTGAGGAAGAGACACACAGCCTCTTGGCTTGAAGAGCTGGGATGATGGGGAACTAAAGATCCTGAAAGTCAAGAAGAGAAGACTCGAATCTATTATCTAAAGGCAGACTCTGGCCATCAGCATGAATGGGGAGAAGGGAAGGACCAGGACTGCTTACAAACATGGTCACACTGTTTCTACTACTTATCTTTTGTCCTGCTTATATGTTTTTTAGTTCTACATTGTCCAGGGAATAAAATACTTCAAATTCTGGAGCTTCTGCCATAAGGACTGGTACTTCTACTTCTCTTCCTTTTTTCCACAGTACATGTGAAATCTTTATTCTCCTCTCAAAATGTTTTCCTCCAAACATCAATGGCTCTCCCTTGGTACTCCCCTAATTGCTTTCCCCTCTTCCATAATGTATGAGGCCAGACTGGAAATATGATTGCAATAATGACCCAATCAATGCCAACAATAGTAGGAGGATTACAAGCCAGCTGTTATATGTCATGCTACATTAACATAGCCAACTGTCAAGTCAGCCTTTAAAAACCTAGCTTGACATTTTCTTAATCATATTCAGACCTCCCTCATAGATCTCATAATAGTTATTAAAAATATATTAATTTATTACCAATCTCTCACAAAAATGAAGTTCCACTCCACTAGACATGATTAATCATCTTAACAGACACACTCTTTTCAAATATAATAACAATTGCACAATTGAAAACCTGCTAATTTGGTATCTGATAATTCATACCCTCGCAGTTAGTCCTTGACATAAAAATATTTTGAGTAAGTTGACACAGTAAACAAGGAAGTAGAAAATTGTTTTAAATATCCTTTGATACTTTATTTACAAATAGACAATTAACATGATTATGTTATGCACATTTGTCTTACTGCGGTAATGTGAAGTTATGAAAAATGTCAGAGGTTTTGGATCCAGGGACTGAGGTTCAAATCCCAGCTCTGCTGTTTTCTAATTCTGTGATTATAACATAGGAAAGTCAGGGATCCAGAGAGGCAACCAAGCGAACCAGCCTTATCTGTAACACTTTTGTTTTTCCATCTCAGACAGAGTGGAAATAATTCCTGCTAACATTTGGGTATTAGATGCATGGACAAATATTTTATGATTTCTCTGATATCCCTGTTGTTTGTGAAATAGTTTGTAATTTTAAACATTATTTATTTAGAATGAGAGAAGGAATGAAAAAGAAGGAACTATCAATTAGAGCTAAGGGTACATTTTCTAATAGCATTCTTTAGTAGGGATTTAATTTACATGCTGTACCCATGTATTCATGCACCAAAGTTTTAGTGAGATTTAGATTACCAAAGAGAATATGGTTAAAAGTCTTTGCATATTTGTTGGAGAGGACTTTTAAGATCTTTGGTCATTTGGATATTCTATATTTGAATCATATTTCCCCATAGAAAAAGCCCTGCTATTAGGTCAAACATGGCCTCCCCTAAAGGCTCATGCATTCAGAGATGAAGCTTTTGGAAGCTGGTCCTCTCAGGCGACACCCTTAGCAAGGGGTTCACAGCTAAATGTGCTGATAGGAATGGGGTCTTGTTGGAAGAAGTAGTTATAAAGGGCAAAACCTAGAAAAGTATGTTCTCATCCTCAGCTCCTCCCTCTCTCTGACTCTTTCTCTTTTGCCCTGCTTCCTGGCAGGACCTGTTCTGCTCCATCCTCCCACCATGGTACTTCTGCCTTGGAATAGCCTGTGGACTTAAACCTCTGGAGAGTTGAGCCAAAGTAAACCTCGCCTCCCTTAGGCTGTGGGTGTCAGGTATTTTGTCCCAGTTATGTAACGGTGAGCAATATACTTATCAAAGGCATTCTCTAATGACAAGGGTGTCACTGTAAAGGAATCTGTAGAATGTCCTCAAGCTGGGCCTGGGAGATAGCTCAGCAGCACAGTGCCTGCATGGCAAGTGCAAGGTCATGAGTTTGATTCCTTGACCAGAAAACAAACAAGCAATAAAAAAAAAGAATACCCACAAGCTTTCTTGTAGCCCTAAAATAAACTGAGAGTTACCAGATGACCCAACTATACACCCAAGAGACCTGAAAACATATGGCTGATCAAAACTTGAACACAATATTCATTATGCATTATATATGACAGCCAAATAACGGAAATCTCACAAATGTCCTTGAACTATTGAATTAATACAATTTAATATACTGAATTCGTACCAACCATAAGAAGAATTAAATATGGATATATGGAGCATGAACTCTGGAAACATGCACATGTGAAAAAATGCACTATGAGTTATATACATCATAATTCCACTTATATGAATGCTGGGCCTAAAAAAGACTAGATTAGTGGTTTCTAGGGGCTGAAAGAAGTGAAACAGAGTGTGACTGCTGATGAGCGTTGGGTGCTAGGGAGATAGTTCAGTGGCACAAGTGCCTGTCTCACAAGCACAAGGGCCCAAGCTCAATTCCTGGTACTACAAACAAGAAAGTTCTTGAATTAGACAGTGGTGATTTGTGAATTACATGGTGTTATATAAATTATATTTCAACATATCTGTTATTTTGCAAAGAAAAACTGAAAAAAATCCATCACTTAATTCTTTGCCTTTTGGGCCAGCTCAGTTGACAAAAGGGACTACTTAGGCAGAGTGCAGCAGCCAGGGTCCCCATCCCCGAGGCACACTGAGATAACAACTGAGACTGGGCATGTGATACGTACCCATAATTCCAGCACTTGGGAGGCTGAAAACAGGAGAATCACTAGAAGTCCAACCTATGTAGTGAGACCCTGTAGACCCTGTCCTAAAACATATAAACAAATAAATAAAATCCTTTGCCTTTTACAAAGGGGCGTGTGTGTGTGTGTGTGTGTGATATTCAGTTATAGGGTTTATAACTCAATTCAGTTCAACTTTATTAAAGACAAATGACTTAGCTGGGCTTGGTGGCACATGCCTTCAATCCTAGCACTTGAAAAGCAGAGGCAGAAGGATTGCTGCAAGTCCAAGACTAGCCTTGTCTACATAGAGAGACCCTGTCTCAAACAAACTGATCCCACAGACAAAAGACAAATGGCTTAGAACTGATCATGTGTAGATGTTTAATATGTTAATTGCATTTAAATTACGGAACCCTGATGGAAAGCCTACATAAAGTATCTTCTAAGTGGTTTTGGCTACTGAGTATGCATACATTATTGTATTTTATCAAAAGCTAACCCTTTGTTATAGTCTTCAGATAAAACCGATTAAAACATATTATCCATTCTATGTTTCAACATAAGAAATAAACATATCAATTATGCTGCCTAATGAATATGTATATTTATGCACTACATTCTAAGAAGAAAAATGCAATGAAAATTAATAGTTTGGTCTTCCACTCATCAATGCTTTCACCTCCACACAGGGTTTCTGCCTGGTGTCTCAGGGGTAACTACTGACTTCTGCTTAAGAAAGATCATGACTGCTACAAAGACCTGATCTTTCCTTCAGGCTTATCCAATGCACTAATTTTTATTCTTTTATTTAAAAAATTGCAGTACAATTCCTGAAGTTCTATATTCCTTTCAATATAAAATTATTAATGTCATCCCACTTTTTCCCTAAAACTCAATAACACACCAATAACTATCCTCCCCCGTGTTTTCTGGAAATAACAGGCATGGTGAGAGAAAATCTGACAAGAGGTTGATAAATAAACTCTATCTTAGGTAGGTTCAGCTTGTACATAAAAAATAAAGTCCAATGCTGACACTGCAGCCTTCTCCCTTGCAGATACTCCCTCATGCCAGCCTCAGTCCTGGAATAACAAAATGTAGTCATCGTTATCACACTGGAGCCCACTTAACTATATAAAAACAAAACACAACAAGCAACAGCTATCCTTGTCACCAAAATAGATTGCCCAGCCTGAAACAGCACTGCCAGAGACAACGACATGAGCACTGTGGCAGACAGGACAGTTGAACCACAACTGGAAACCTAGACTTCAAATAGATTCTTTACCAGTCTGGCCCTGTCAAGACTAATAGGACTGGGTGTTGGTTCAGTTGCTGAGTACAAGACAGGGGGAAAATAGCAGCAGATGACCTCAACTTTTGCCTATAATTTGCAGAAATCCTTTCTCAATCCTCCTCCAGAAGGAAGACAGTTTTGAAGGACACCACTGCAGGATTCTGTGTTGGTAACACTAACATGGAATGTCACTCCTTCACTGCTCATCTGGCTCTGACGTCAGCCCCAACTCCCTTGAAGTAATTAGCTCAGATATATCTCACTAAAGGGAACCTGAAGGACCCTAACACTTGCTGAAAGTGCCCCCTCCTGAGTTCTTCCACCCCACTGAGTACCTAGTTTGCAGTCCTTATCATGCTATATTGTGGTTATCTGTTGAACTATCTTCCCAGTTAGATTCAGAGTTGCTAAAGAGCAAGAAAGATTTCTTACACTTCTTCCAATGTAAGAATCATTTCACTGTTTTTATTTATTGGTGTGCTGTTTTAACGATTATAAAAGCACTATTTGTACTTACTCCAGTAGTTCTCAGCCTCAGTATATAGCATAATCAAGCAGTTTTCTAGCAAGAAAACTTGATATCACTCATTCTAAACAACAAATTTCAATGGGGCTCTTTTACCCCATGCACATTAGTTCCCTGTGTTCTGTAGCATTTGTACATACTGAAACAAGAGAATGGAAGGAAATACAACAGAAAGGAAGGAGGAAAAACAGCATGACCTCTAAGCAACAGGCACTCTGCTAGTTACTGCATCTAGCACCAAGAGATAATCCTGTGCTCACTTTGGTGGAGCTCAGATTCTAACAGAAAAGACTGCTTTTGAACAAATAAGTGGAGCTTTATGTCACAATGGGCCATACATAACTTAGGTTATGATCAAAATTTGAGTTTTAAAATGTATGACCAAAGTCAAATAATGACCTGAATGCTGACTCTTATGCTTCCAGATAGTCTCAGATAGATTTAACCATTAGAGAATTCTGTAAGAATCATTACAACATCCTTTCTTGTAAGGGGTTAATTGAGAAATCCTAGGCCACTGGTTAAAAGAGCTGAGATCTGTCTGTATATAGAAGAGAGGCTTTAAAGGTTGTGTAGAAGAGTCCTAGTCTTCAATTGACAACCTGAGTTACAACTTGGGGAAGGAATTGAGTTCATAAGCCAAGGGTCCACTGTAATTCCTATTGTTAAAGGAAAAGTTAAAGGTTTGCTGAACGCTTACAACACATTGATAACCTAGTCTGGATGGGAATGGGAAGATAACTTAGTGACAGATAATCCTTGTTTTTTTCTCTTTTACTGGCTCTATATCCAATCAATTTACTCCTGCCAATTATGTTTCTGAAATATCTTTCTGATTCACTCATGTGTTTTTCTCATTCCTCTCTGGGCATCACCACCAACCTCTGCCCATGGTGTTGAGCCTCCCAACTGTTCTCTCTACCTCTTTTTTATTTTGTTTTGTTTTTGTAATGGAAATTACACCCTAAGGCTTCACACTGAAGCACATCCCAAACATTTTTCTTTACTTGTATTCTTGAGTCAAAGTCACCAAATTGCCTGGGTTGGGCTCAAACTTGAAATCCTTCAGTCTCAGCCTTCCAGTGTGCTGCCATGCCTGGCTTCTGGCTCTAGTTTTTATCCCTCCAACCTAGTCATGCAGAAGCTAAGTATAAAGCTTTCTAAGATATAAATCTGATCATGTCATCATCTCCTTCCTTAAAAGTTTTAAGTGCTTCCCAATGTGTTTAGATAAAATTTAAAGCCTTTACAAAACATGTTTGTTTTCCATGCTGGATTCTCTACTTTTCTCCAGTCTCAACTTTTCTCCACACTTCTTGTCCCTCATGCTCTAAGGATATTGACTGACAACTCTTCTTTCTCTCATCTGAGTCTTGATTCATGCTGCTTCTTCTGTATGGAACACGTCTCATTCTCCCTCTTTCCCAGAATTAGTATCTAATTCTTCTTCCTCCTGCTAAATTAAACTGAAGACAAAGTCTGAAGACTTCCTGAGCAGATCAAACCAGTTAGGCCTTCTAAATAACCTCAGTTTGCCTTGATTCACAAATATCAGAGGAGCTTAACTTGAGGTACTTATAAATGCCTGAATTAAAACAAAACATAAAATCAACCAATGAGATTTAGCTAACAAACTTGTGTAAACAGAAGCTTTCATATGGATGAACCAAAGAAGGCAATTTTGTAACAGTGATAAATCCAATAATTTATTTTGCTTCTACCTTTACCCTGTGAATACTTTGGTGTCACCAAAACTTGAAACCTCTTCTGATTCTGAATTGTTCACCAAATTCATAATTGTCTCTTGCTCAAATAAACTCTCTAACATTTTGTTGGGCCTCAGTTTACCTTTGCATACTTCTTCAGGTCCCTGATAAAATGCAATATTCTCTAGGAAAATTTCCCTGAATCCTCCCACTCTATCAGAGTTAAGAGCCTTAGTTATATATTTTGTGGTAATTTTAACTTCTACATAATAAGACTAATGATTAGATTTTGTTGTAACTTGCTAATCTGTAAACTCTGAAGGGGCTACAGAAGCTCTATAGTAACCATTTTTGCTTATACAACATGGTATCTGCAGAACTTAAAGCATTACATTGCTCATAGGTGGTAAAAGCCTGAGGAATATTTGTTGAGTGAATAGATAAATAAAACTAACACACATTATGAAAAATTAAGATAGTACAGGAATTTATAAAGAAGGTAAAAATCATGGCTCAGCCCACATCTCAGACATAATCACTACGATTATTTTATTGTATATCCTTTAGACATTTATTTTTCTACCTCAAAAAACATCTTAGTTTTTGCATCATTCAGCCAAGATCTTATTGTTTTATCAGCACCATGCTCTAACTGACTGAGCTAATGGCCAGTTTAAGATCTTATTGTTATATTATGCAATCATAACTTGGTTTACATGGACATCCTCCCATCATCTTGGTGTAGTGCTCTAGTGTGCTGTCTTACAGTGCGTCCTACCTGAAATAATCTTTACCTTGACAGATATTCAAATTATTTCAAGTATTTGATGAATATATAGAATGTTCGTTCTTTTTTGTGATATTACAGCTATTAGCAACTTCAAGACGAAGCTTAAGGGGCCGGGGAAATAGCTCTGTGGCACAAGTGCCTGTCTGGCAAGTACAAGGTCCTGAGTTCGAACTTAGGTCCTGTGAAAAAAATACATATATATATATATATATATATAGCAAGTACGGAAAAAAAAATAAAAGAGATGAAGCTGAATATCTATTTTCCAGCCACTGCCTACAGAAATGAATGCTAAACCTAACCCTTATATTTTATAAGACAGGGACAGCATAGAAGTTGTTTACACTCTGAGTGAAGAATGGAAGGCATATGTGGTCCAAATCTGTAGTGAGAATAACAAACTTCTCTCAAGTCACAGAGTCTTGACTCATGGTTCTGTCTGCCTACTACTGAGTCAGGGATGTTTCTGTTAGACAGAGAGAATTAGGCTGCTTAGTGGCTGTCATACTGAACGTTTTCAAGTTTGCTATTGTGAAAAACCTTCCTGGTATTGCTATTGTGAGAAACCCTTCCTGGACTGATTGGTATGATGGCACCTCTGCATCTGGGGTCCCAAAGAACTAGCAGAACCTACAAGCTTTCCAGCTTCTCTGAAGATGACATCTGTCCAGATGTTGCCAGAAAGCCCTGGACAAAGAAGAAACTTCAATCAGAGCACTTAAGATTCAGCGTCTTGTCTAACTGGGCATGGTGGCACACGCCTGTAATCCCAGCACTTGGGAGGCTAAGGCAGGAGGATCTGTGCAAGTTTGAGACCAGCCTGGGGTACCAAAGTGAGCTCAAGGCCAACCTGAACTACATAGTGAGACCCTGTCTCAAAAAGACCAAAAAAAAAAAAAGATTCAGCATCTTATGATTCTTTGTGTTCTAAACACAAGTGCAGGTATATGGCCCAGAGGAAAAGGGTATTAAGAAGATAAGAGACTAGTTGCAGAACACGCTAAGCTGTTGGCCAAGAGAATGAAGGAGCCTAGAGAAAAACACAAAAACAGATTTACCAAGAAATGTAGGCTATTATTTCTGAAAGCTTCTAATTCTAAACATCCGAGTCCAGTCAAGCATAGAAAAAAATTGAGAGTAAGCAGTAAGATTAGAACTAAAAATTAAGTGCTGAAATAAGCTTTCTGCTTAAATGTAAATCTTTGCATTATCCATCTTGATCACTGTGGGCCAAACAGCTAGACACAGGATTTACTCATTTACTGAGTGGGTGAGTGGATTAACACACAAGGAAATAAGAGAGTTACCTGTCAACCCAAAGCATGATGAAATTGTGACTAGAAGCTAGGCTCTAGAAACAGCATATTTATGTTCAAATCTAGCTGTAGCTCTTTCCAGCAATTACTAGCTTTTTCCTAGCTTCAGTATCACTTTCTATACAAATGAAGAGAATAAATTGTAACAACCTCATTTTCATGGTACGTGAATAAGATAAAACAGTTAAGCACATTCATAGAGCACATTGGGAGTATTCAATAAAAATGACAATATGGAATGCATTAATTATTATAACTGTTCTACTAACCTGTTTTGAAACTGTTTCATTGCTATTTTATTTTCTCATTAAAATGAATAAAAGGAGGCTGGAGAAATAACTCAGTAGAATAAGTACTTGCCCGGCAAGCGCAGAGGCCTTAGTTCAATCCTTGGATCCACAAAATAAATAAATAAATAAATTAAATTAATAAAAAATTTTAAAAAAGAAAAAAGTTAATTGGAATCAGTATTTTATTGTTATTTTAAAGTTATATTTGTGGAATCAAAATTATGATTAGGATGTGTAGTAAGATAGAGATAAGACCAGTTGGCATCCCTAGAAGTGGTAAATTATAGACAGAACCCAGGGAAGCCTGCCTTCTGTTGCTCAGGAATCTCGGAAAGCTGAGGCTTGAAGCTTCAGGGGGCAGCTCCTCCTGCAGGTACCCTGTCCTTGAATTATAGACAGAGCCCAGGGAGGGCTGCCTTCTGTTGCCTGAGATTCCCAGAAAGCTGGGGCTCAAGGTTTGGATAGAGGCTCTTCCCATGGATAACCTGTTCTTTGTTTATCTGCTATGTGACACCAATGGTTGCCTCCTCCCCTGCTTAAAGTACTATTTGTTAGCATTTGCATGAGCTACGTGTCTGGAATATGCTGTGTCTATTAAAGTGGTGACATATACTCCTTAGCCATTTTTTTAATGCTGAATAAAAAGAAGAGCCTTCTGAGGCTCTGGCCTCACTGAGGAAAGGAAATCTCAGTGAGTCCTCTGAAGCTAAATTCATCAGGTCTTCTCATCGTTTATTTCAGCACTGGACCAAAATTCATACAACAGGATGGAAATTCCATAGGGTACAGGGGAGGGAGATAAGGCTTCTCTTCTACAGAAAATAGAACAACTTCTAATGAGAAGCCCTAACAAGATTTTTTAAGGAGTTATTTTCCTAGAAATGTTTTATTCATTGTGGAATGACTGGTATTTTTTCTTTTAAGACTCTGTCTCACTATCTAGTTCAGGCTGGTCTTGAGCTTGAGGTAATCTTCCTGCCTCTGCCTCACAAGTGCTGAGATCATGGGCCAGACATGTGCTACCACAGCTGGCATGGTTGCTCTTTTTCCTAAATTGGTGGTGGTGTCTTTCAGAATGTTCAAGGTTGTTCAATTGTTATATCTTAATTCTGTTTTGATAAAGTTAACTTACTACTTTTATAATCAAACACAAGCTAATATTTATTTATATATACACAGGCAAATCAGAAAAGCTTCATCCAAACATTTAATCATTAAAGATATCATTTTCTTCAGCAATTGTTAGAGACCTGTTCTATTGTGGCCTTAGATGTTATTTTAGTAAAACTTTATGTAACTCAAACTTCTCGCGCCCCTAATCTGATCATATACAGTTACAGAATAACTCAGAGTCATTCCTTTCATTCTGTATTTATTAAAGAAAAAAATGTTTGATTTCCTATGAATCTGAGCACTATTGCTTAGAAATGCAAACACTGCTAAAGGTCTATGGAATGACTGTGTGGAAAGCCCTGAAAAGCTGTATTTAAATCAGAGCGGGAAAAAACTGTGCTTACAAATGAAAGTTTAGGCTATCTCCTTTTCTCATCTACAAATTTTTCAACTTCTTAAGACACCAGTCAAGACAAAACCAGAAAACCAGTATGTTTTGCACACTGTAGTTATGGAAGCATAAACACCTTTTTTTAAAAAATGAAAACACAGTTTTCTGGTAACATTCATTTTCCAAGGCTATAATTACTTAGAAACACTCAAATATTCAAAACTCTCCCAAAACACAAAATTTAAAGGCAGTAGGAACCTGACCCAGATTCATGTGAACTAGCCAATGAGACCCAGACTGTGATATTTCAGATTTCCATAAGCACAAGAAAAGAAGAGTTAAAGGGCATCCCATGTAATACTGGACCCTCACAGACTTTAAGATCCTGGGGAAGGCAGGAAGAGTGGGACACACTAGTTAGATTTCAACTGCCAAGGGACACTGGCGTCAGTCTTCAGCAAAGAGAACGGAGACTGGCTTTGCTGGCATTTTCTTGTTAAAGAAAATGTGTACCCAAGACACGACTGAGAAGGACAGTCCTCGAGACCCAAATCGCACCGCTGGGAGCTGAGCCTGCACACCCACGCCGGGTAAGATCCCTGCGCCCCTCTGCCCCGCCTCTGCGTTCCCGCAACGAACTTCCTGTTTCAGCCAGACCCAAACCGCACCACTGGGAGCTGAGCCCGCG
>PVJA010035939.1:0-21544 GCA_004027025.1 Myocastor coypus | reverse complement strand
TTTTTTTTTTTTTTATCAAATTAAGAAGCTTCTGTGAATCAAAGGAAAATAATCAACAGAATGGAAAGACTATGTATAGAATGGGAATTTTTTTTTTCCCAGATATTTCTCAGACAGAAGGCTAGAATCTGAAACACAAAAAGAGTTAAAAAAAATAGACTCCTTCAAATAAAAGATACAATCAAAACACAGGCAACTAAAATGAGTAGATACCTCTCAGAAGTACAGGTTATCTGTAAATATATGAAAAATTGTTCAACAGTACTATTAATTAGATAAATACCAATTAAAATAACACTGAGATTCCATTTTACTTCAAAAAGAATGAGTATAATCCAATAAAAAATAATAAGAAATGGCAATGAGGAAGGGAAAAGGAATTCTTCTCCATTGTTGGTGTGAATACAAACTAATACAACCACTGTGGAGATCAGTATGGAGATTTCTCAAGGAACTGAAAAATGTAAGTCCTACTTCTCCACTGCTGGTAAGAATGCAGACTGGTGCAACCATTATGGACATCAGTGTGGAGACTCCTTAAAAACCTAGGACTGGAAATCCCATTCAATCCAGCTTTCCCTCTACTGGAAATTTTCCCAAAAGAACTAAAAACATCATATCATAGTGATGTTTGTGCACCTATGTTTATAGCAGCACAATTTGTGATAGCCAAATCTTGGAAAATACCAAAATACCAAAATACCATGTTCAAAGTAACACCTTGTCAATCAAATACGAAAATTATGTGTTTTGTTATATAGGTCTTGCTTTAACTTGGACTTAACCATTCCGCAGAAAAGTTTAACCACAAGATATAAAAAGTAAAACCATATTAATATGATGAGCTGTAAAAGGCTCAAGTCAACAGCTTCCAACACTGCCAGTTCTGATGATAACCCATGACTATTATGGACTAATGGACTATACATGCAACTACTTTCTTTTAGTCAATGAGAAGAAATATTTGTATTAATATTGTTTAGAAAAGCTATGTCTGCATCTTGTACTCTGAATAAGTACTATGAAGACAACAATATGCATTGTATTAATTATTTTGGCTGTCCTACTAACCTGTTTTGAAACTGTCTCAGTGTTATTTCTTTCGCATTAAGATTAATGAAATTTTAAAAATAAAAAAATATAAGCTCCATTTTACTGTTATTATTCTTCTAGGAATTTTCCTAAAAGAACTTAAGTTATGTTATAATTACATGATATATGCATAGCTATGTTTAGAGCAGTACAATTTGCAATCACTAACATGTGGACATATCCTATACAACAACAGGTGAATGGATAAAGAAATGACATTTACATACAACAAAGTGCTACTCTGTCATAAAGAAGGGAAACCATGAGGCATTTTTAGGTAAATGGAATGCATCTCAAGGTCGTAATGTTGAGAAATAAATTAGACACCCAAATATAGACATTACATTTTCCCCCTTATATGAGAAACCCAAAATATAAAGAGCAACATAAAGGATAGATCATAGAAAGTAAGGGGAAGTTTTCAAATGAAATGGGGATCAACAAATGGAAGAAGGCAGAGAAGAAAGAGAAAAAAATTTAAAAAATAACCAAAGAAAGAAATGGATATGCAGCTTTTTCAAATAATAAAGGGGATTAAGAATTGGAGGGAACAGGTGGGGACTGGAGGAAAAGAGAAAAAGGAATTAAGATTTGCCATCTGTATTTCTTCATCTGACAAGTATGTGTTCATCTCGGATGTCTGTTTTGGACTGGGTCTTTGAATTTTGGGGGCCTGATTATTTTGAATTTTAGAATGTGTTCTAGATAGAAATTCTTTGAGGGACAGTTAGCTATAATTCCCCCCGCCCCAATTTATGGGTATTGTTTTTACGCTGTTGGTGATTTCTTTGGTGTAAAGATAATTTTTTCAAAAAGATTGAGACCTAGCCGGGCGTGGTGGCTCACGCCTGTAATCCCAGCACTCGGGAGGATGAGACAGGAGGATCTGTGTGAGTTCGAGACCAGCCTGGGCTACAAAAGTGAGCTCAAGGCCAGCCTCAACTGCATAGCGAGACCCTGTCTCAAAAAGACAAAAAAAAAAAAAAAAAAGATTGAGACCTAGTTGTTGATACTTTGACCATTGTTAATTTCCTATTGTCTTGTTTCAAAAGTCCATATAGTTTTTATTCTTTTTAAAATAAAACAGAATTTAGATATGTTAGGTCCATGTATAGACTCCCCATAATAAATGTAAGCATTATGCAATGCCAAGATGTACAAATACAATATATTAATGAAATGACTTATGTGTTTTATTATTATATTACCCTGTGAAATTAACTTATATACATTTAAGAAATATTCATGTTATCTACTTATATATAATAGTACTCAAGGCATTAAAAATTCCCTAAAAGCAGTATTTTGTAAGGAATATTTCCATGGTGAGTTACCTCTCAGTCAGACTCTTGAGTGAGACACAGACAAATGGCATACAAGGTTCATTAAGCCCCACTCTCTTTATCTACTGTGCTATTAGGCTAGAGAGCATGGAAAATGACTAAAGAATTAATTGAAATGCCTGAGTTCACTCTGTAATGGGAACCATACACAATATGCCTTCATCTATACAATAAGTGAGCATGTTCTATCATTAAGAAGAACTGGCAAAACTCAGGGATGATTAAATGAACAGTTTCTGTTATTGTTCTGCTTGTATTTCTCTTTGTGAACTGTTCTTGTCTCATGAGATATTGACTATTTCTAATTGGTCTTTTCTTTCAGTCTCTATGCAAAGTTAATTTTCAACAGTGTCCTAATTGATTACACTTCCAAAGAGGCCATTCATTCCTGAGGCTATTCATCTAGAATTTTCTCAAGTTTGCACTTCCTGTTTTTCTTGAGCCCAAGTACATAAGGTTTTCTTATCAGCTGGATTGCTTCTCTAGACTTCTAGAGGAAGAAGACTTACACTGGTGCTCTCTGGAGATGAGCTGGGCAGAAACATGCTTGCCACCATCCTTACAGTGTCCCTCCTGGTTCACGTTATTCCAGGCTTTCTGCTCCTGTTGTGTTTGCCATGTGACCTATGGGTGGGTAAAACTTCATAACTGATTAAAAACATGACACCTGTGCTTAACCTGAAGATCAGATTATAGTTGAAAATTTGGCACGTACAAGTGCACACACATAATATGCACACAAAGATTAATTTCCATTTATATCATTTTACCTAGGATGCCCTTTCTTGTGATATCCATTATAAGAAGAAGAATGTCTTATACTGGCTTCTTTCCTATAAATGTTATTGAATAACAGCTTTCTTGAAGAAACTGCATTTTAAATGTAAATTTCTCCCTAGTGGTCCTTTAGCCACAGACAAATTATCACTGGCTATAAAGCAGAGTGCTTGAAAAATTTCCTTCAGGAAAATTTGGATAGCAAGAAGGAAAGAGATTTATACTTTTCATTTAGCAGTAATACTTATTTAAGAAATTTTACATTATTAGGAGCCAATAAAGGACAAGAATGTGAAACATGTTCTTCCTGAAGACTGGTCTTCATGTTTGCATAACAATTTTGCTCAATGTGTATGCTCTCTAGTGCTCCAAATGTTTATTTCAAGGGCTATTTTTCCTACACCCTTCAAAAAGCTGAAATATTACAGAGTTTACAAACTTTAAGTACATGGCCAGCCCTGGGAGTGCAAGGATTTTGAGAATATGAGCATAAGTTGGGCAAGGGTTTCTCTAATGAGATACATTATCACAGACACTTTTCAAAGGAATTTCAAGTTGGACAGTGGACTGGGTTTTGCATGTCTTTGCAGTAAACACAGTACAAATAATTTTTCAAAATATGTAGTATTCAAAGAAATCTTGAGAAAAATCTCTGAAGTAAGAATTGGAGCTGTTGATGCCCAGTGGATTCACACTTACACTTGACAAACATCTTGGTGTCTGGATTCATCCAAAGCTGTTATTAAACCAGATATTATGAGCAAACACACTCGGATTCCCTCTGGTGAGGTGTTACAGACAGAGGATTACTACAGTTTCATAATAGCTTTTAAGGATTATCCTTTATGTAATTCAAGTACATTTTAAAAGGGAATTGAGGCTGGCGATATGACTTATCACTTATATATAGACTATTGGTCAAGTGCAAGTGCTCAAGGAGAGAAGATAGGGGTCTTTTTAGGTAACCTGAGATAGTCAATTGAAGTTATACACAACACAAGACACAAGATAAGAACTTTAATCTAAGGATAAAGATAGTGACTGAAAAGTCCTTGGGGAAATATCAGAGGTTGGGAATGCTCTTAGAGTCTGAGTTTTACCAGTTACAGAAAGAGCCAAGGCTCCCAATATCTCTTTAGTGAGAGTGGTTCCGGCATGTTGATGTAGCCTTGCACAACTTCATAGATGCCTCTGAATATAAAGGTCCTCGATGTGGTAGGGCAGGTACTTTCAGAAACCAGTCTAAGTGCTTTATTCATCAGCTGGCTGAAACACTTTCCTTCTAAAGAAGGATATATATGTGATTTGTCAAAAGGCCGTGATGAGAATCTAGCAAAGGTTTTTTTTTTTTTTTTTTTTTTGTCGTCAGGAGAGAAGGAAAGGCCTAGAAAAGATCCAAATGTCATATACTCAGCTGACTACTACAACTTCAAGACACTGGCCACAAGACCATGCCACAAAAATCTATCTTTTATTGGAATGGACCTAGCCCTTTCCCTTATCCACATCTCCTGTATATCAAGAGACTTATCCCTGGTTTTCCTATGGAGGCAATAGAACTGTTACCGCGATTGAGAATGAGTTAGCCAAAGGACTTCTGAGTCGTGAGGGTGACTGGGACCTAGTAAGGTCATGGGAAAATACAAGGAGTAGGAGGACATTGAGATTTTTTCAGAAGAATGAGCTTTCTATTTTTAACCAATTAATTAAAACTACTTTACACAACAAAAATGGACAATGAATTATATGGATAATAAGAATAAAAATCAACCTGCGCTCAAAAGGCAAGATAGAATCCATGTTGTTTTTACTTGAGGCTCTGTGAGCCTCTGGGTCAAGCCTCTTGACTTCTTTTTTTTTTTTAATTTTAATTTTTTTTTCTTGTTTCAGAACTTTATTTATTTTTATGGCCAGCTCAGCCTGCCCTGAGGGCAGGGCTGGTGCAGCATGTGGTGCTGGGGTTGAACCACAGTCCCTGCAACTGCCTGCAGGCGCTTTAGACCACTGAGTCATCCTGCCGGGCCCCAAGCCTCTCAACTTCTATCTATTGATAGTTTCCCTATTTTTAATTGAGATCATTAACTCTGAGTTCTCCTTTCAGTGTTAACACTCACATAACCAAAGAAGGCAGTAAGCTATATGTTATTGTTTGTTTTATATGGTACCTTGACAAGGTACCTAAATATCTGGTTAAACATTGTGTGTGTGTGTGTGTGTGTGTGTGTGTGTGTGTATGTTTCCAAAAAGACTCGATTTGAATTGTTAGATGAGGTACAGCAGATTGTCCTTCCTAGTGTGAGTGACCATTATCCTATGAGTTGAGGGCCCGAAGAAAACAGTGTGAGGAAGGGAGAATTCCTCTTGATCTGAATCATTTGTTTTATGCCCACTGATTAGGTCATGTACCATTGATTATCCTGGTTCTCAGGCTTTGTACTTGGGGTTGAAACACTCAACCAGCTCTTCTGGCTCTCTAGCCTACAAAAGACAGATTATGAGACTTCATATAACATAAACATAGAACATAATTGGTTCTATTTCTCTGGATAATTCTGACATTTTACATTTAAAGACAAAGATTGCTCAAGTATAGCCAGCCTTCTTGTCTCCAGTTTTCAGGAACTAAATAGTATTTTCTTTTTGTTCCCTTGAAGTAATAATTGATTTTAGTGGTTTATTCCTGGGCTGGAAATAGAGACAATATGTAGCTGGCAGCAGAGTACACACAGAGCTTCTGAGGACTGCTTAGCAGCCAGTGTCTTGAGCAGTGTGCAGCAGGAGGAGCTCTTTAGCTGGGTGAAGGGCCATCAGAAAGGCACTCAGCTGAGAATGTTCATCTATTTTGCTCACTGAAGAATAGGATAGACCCTTTCTTGATATCTTGAAGGTTTAAGCATGTAATTAAAGTATCAACAGGAAGTCAGGAGCCCCTATATGTGCCCAAACCTTCTTCACTTCTAGTCCCTGGAGGTGGTTATTTACCTTCTAAATGGTGGGTGTGGGTGGCTGAGGCCCAAAGGGTTGGAGGGGTTGATAGTTAGCAAATGTAGCTGTTCCTCCTGGCTCCTTGAGCTCACAGCAGTACAGGCAGAGATGAAGGATGGGGCCACAAATTTAGGGGTATATATAGTCAAGAAGAAGTCAAGTAGCTTGGGCTTCCAATGAGGGGGATCAGTTAGCGAGTTCTCATTTCTAGAAGATGTGGCAGTTTCTAGCCAATTACCACATGTAAATTGTTAAATTCTGCCTCACATCTGAAAGTGCATCACAGAGCTTCTCTAGCTGGCCTGTGATTTGTTTACCTACCTATTTGTTTGACAAGGGATATCTCAGGCTTTGCAGTGGTCTTAACATACACATTAGCTCATAAAGCTTCTAATCTGTTTCAGTGTTTAAAATTTTGTCCTTCAGGGCTACCATGGAAAACAAAAGTGCTTTAGATTTCTTTTTTTTTTTTTTTTTTTTAATTTTTATTATTTTTATTCTTGTTTCAGAACCTTTGTTTATTCACTCATTTTTATGGCCAGCTCAGCCCACCACGAGGGCAGGGCTGGCGCAGCATGTGGTGCCGGGGATCGCTTCAGGGAACACGGTTCGATCCCCTGCTTTAGATTTCTGAACCCCATCTTCCCCCATTTTATGTCACTTTCTCGGGCAACTGCTTAACTTCCTGATGCATAGAGCCCCCACTTCTTTTAGTTACTTTTCTCTTATTGCTGAAACAAAATATTCAACATCCAGTGTTAAGGAAGGAAGGGCTTATTTAACTTACAGTTTAGGGGTTCAGTTCACAATTGGCGGGTACAACACAGATTAGAATCAGTTCTTAGCAAACAGAGGATTTACGACAGTTTGAATCATTCTACTGGGTTCTCTGTTCTTGATTCTCAACATCAATTTGGCTAAGTGCCTCTGACAGTAGTCAAGCATCACCTCCATATTAGACTGCCTTGAAATTTCTTCTGCAATATCAATTAGTTTGCTATCCTTAATCTCAGTGTCAGACAAATATCCCTTTTGGAAGCTGATCAGGTTTCCAGTGAGGGATTAAATAAATGAGGCCAATAATATGAAAATTTGGGGTCCACAAAGGTCAGAACTCTTTAGGGACTAAGACTCAGGCTTCTCTGGAGTACTTATATTTATTGGGTTTTCAAACAAAGGAAATGAATAGCTGAAGTAACCATGGGAAGCTGGCAGGACCTTGGGAAATTAAATCAAAGACTTCTCCAAGCTGTAAATTTTGTCAGTTAATGGTATAGTTGTATCTCTGCGTTTGACAGTTACTGCAGTGGACCAAGAGCCTTCAGCTGTATTCTTATCTTAAGAATTGCAGTGAGCCAGGCATCTTCAGTCAGGTGACTTCGCCACCAGTGTCATGGCCAGTGCAGGTCCCCTTGGTAACTGTTTGCATGGGGAGTCGCACTTGCTGCATGCCAGCCATTGCTCTGAACAAATTGCCTAGGCCTGGGACCGACTCCTAAGTGAATCTATAAAGCCAACTAGTTAATTTTAAAGCTTGCTCAGTGCCACTTCATAATGTTCTCCAACTAAATAAAATAAAATAAAAAAATAATGTTCTCCAACAATCTCTGGCTGCAAGCAAAATGCAGACAAACTTTCTGCGAAGCTGTGTCGCACTCATTCTGTAGTCCAGGCCCAGTGCTATCCTTCCCAGCAGAAACCTCATAAGACTCATTTTTATGGGCACCATTTCCATCAAAGTACTGCTCTTCCGAGTTCTGAGCAGAACTCTCACCAAGTACAGCCCAAGGCATCCCAGTGCTACTATTTCACCCGGCATCTCTGAGTCTTTCCTAATTCTTCCTTTTTCCACAAGCCAGCCCCAAAGGTCCCCAAATCACACGATCAAGTGCAAGCTCAGCAGGCACCACATTTCTCTGGTGCCAAGTTCTGGTTTAGTCACTTTCCTTTTGTGGCTAAGACAAAATACCTGACACCCAAATTTAAAGGGGAAAAGGTTCATTTGATTTTAGTTCATAACTGGTTGTTTCTAAGACAGAGGAACATTGCAGAGGAGAAAGAGTTTGTGTCAAGCAGAAGACAAGAAAAGCAAGTAATCAAGCAAGGGGTAAAACAAGCCTCTTTCTGTCCCTTATCTTGTATCCAGGCTACTGGAATTACGGTGATTTAGTAACTGCTCCCCCTTAATCCTGGCACCCGTAATCCTAGCATCACATCACAAATCAATCACACACTCTAGGTTCAGCCACCTTAGCAAAAGCTCATGTATGACAGCCTGGGCTTTGGGACATCTAGACCAGAACCTCAACACTATCATCCCTTTGGTATTTTCCTTTTTTGTGGCTTGCAGCCCCGCTAACCAGCACTTTGAAAGTATGATTACTTCACCTTTATTTTGTGTGCTAATGACTTATGCTATTTCTCCTTTAACCGAAAGGAGAATACAGGAAAAAAAAAAAAAAAAAAAAAAAAAACCTAGGGAATAGATCGGAGAATTCTTATAGAGTGGATCTTATCCTACATCCTTCAAGACACATTACATGGAGTTCTAACTCCTGGTCACATATATACAGCCCTGCCTCATTAAATCCAGACATTTCTTAGAACTCTGTTGGAAGTAAACAATGACAATTTCAACTTAAGGTTTTAAACTTTTAAAGAATTTATCAAAAGCCATGGATTCTCTGTCTAGTCAAATGTATACATGTATACATATCAATTTTTTACATACAATTTTAAATGGTATCACCAAGTACTATAGAAGGCTTCATGTTTAGAAAAGGAGATGTGGCTTCCACTGTAATCCTAGGTAAGTTCTATGACTTGGCATCTATATTCTGAACTGTAAAAAGAAGACAGAACTACATCTTTGGTTCTCAGTGAAGATAGAATTGTAGGACCATACTGACCCTTGTACCAATCTAGAACATTTACAATCTGGCATACAGGATTGTGTGGTTTGGAAAAGTCTCCATAGGCAAGTGAATATGCCTCAACTGGGACTGAGAACAAAAAGCAACTGACCCCTGAGGTGACCTTGGCTCCAATGTTTTGTGATGCTGTAGTTTTCCTCCAGAAATCTGATCGCATAAAGTTTATGTAATCTTGCTATGTAGTCCAGACTGGCCTTGAATGTGCCGCAATCCTCTTGCTTCAGCATTCTAAGTGCTACGATGATATCCGTGTGTCACCATGCCCTAACAAATTGAGAGGATATTTATTCAAATACTGGCAGGAACAAAAAGCCTGACTTTACCCTTCTTACTACTGTGTCTCATGTTCAATGGGAGAGAGTGTTAAGAAGAGAGAAGAACACTCTTAGAATTCACTTTTTAAGAGTCTATTAGGAGAGAACCCTATCGATTCAATCTTGGGATAAGAAATCTAATTTTTCTTTGTTTTTAAAAGACTATACACTCAGCATATAGTAACTACAAAGAAAATGTTAGAATTCTGACTAAACAAATTCATCTTTATAACTCATCTTTTTTTTTTAAAGTCAAATAATTGTATTGGTCTCCTGCTTTTCCAGGAGGTTGAGAACTCCCAATATCACCTAAGCTTTTATTTTACTGGTCATTCAAATAGATACTAATTTATTAACTTTTTTGGCTTTTTGAGACAAGGTTTCACTGTGCAGTTCAGGTTGGCCTTGAAATCACTTTGTTGCCCAGACTGGACTAGAACTTGCAGTGATCTTCTTGACTCAGTCTCCCGAGTGCTAGGATTACAGGCATGTCCCACCAACTGGCTACTAATTGGTTGAAATTCAAGGAATATTCACCAAACTCTCATTACCTGTATGACATAGCAGCATTTTCAAAATAGCAGAGATATAAGAAGAAAGTTTAAGCCGGGCGTGGTGGTGCATGTCTGTAATCCCAGCACTCGGGAGGCTGAGACAGGAGGATCGGTGCGAGTTCGAGACCAGCCTGGGCTACAAAAGTGAGCTCAAGGCCAGCCTGAACTGCATTGTGAGACCAAAAAGACAAAAAAAAAAAAAAAAAAAAAAAGAAAGTTTAGAGTTCCATGCTAATATTGAAATGTGCATGGAACTATTACTGTTGAAAAGAATTACATTCCTATAAACTGCCCTTTGTATTCAGGAAAGAGTTTTATGAAAACCTCTTCCTAATGAAAACTTCTTCCTATAGCTGGGACCTAGAGTGCCTCCCAGCCTGGTTGGCAGTCTGTGGTGTTATGGGGAAGTAGTGGAAGCATTAGGAGGTGGGATTTATGGAAGGAAGTTGCATCATGGGAGACATGCCCCTGAAGAGTGTATTGAGACCCTGGCCTCTTCCTCTTCCTCCTCTTTGTTTTCTGGCTGCCTTCATGTGAGTAGCTTTGCTCCGCCATGGGTCCCCATGCTTAGCCTTTTCATAGGGCCAAGTGACATGGGTTTTGACACAATGAGCTAACAAACCTTCATAAATTGATTATCTCAGGTATTTCCACAGCAATGGAAAACTGATTAATACACCCTTATAAAATAATATAAGCTTTTACTTTGATAGCCTTCATTATTCCCTGGCTTGAACTCTATGTTCTGAGGTTTTTCTGGCTGATGTTCCTTGTTACTTCTTGTAGGATGTTAGCCACATCTGGATCATTTAGATTGAAAGAGTCTCACATTTTAGGCTCCCACAAAAGGTATAGATCATATAGGTGAGTACATGCTACCAACAGCTTTACATTCCTGCCTAAAAAAACTATATTATGTGGATTCTGTCTGCTTGACTAAGGAAGTAGCCCAGACGCCAAAGGCATTAACAGAATACATTGAAATGGTGAGATATCTACTGCTCTGTCAATGGGGTTCAAAACTGATTTCATTCAGGAAAAGATGAAATCACTTCCAGTACTGGAATCCTTTCTTAGAAACTTTATAATTGAATGTACTAAAATGCTATTGGGCCGGCAGGATGGCTCAGCCATCTATAGCACCTGCTTAGGACTGCTTAGGTGGCCACAGAGACAGAGGTTTGGATCCCTGGCACCACAGGCTGCTCCAGCCTCGCCCTCAGGGCAGGCTGAGCTGGCCATAAAAAATAAAAATAAAAAAATAAATAAAAATTTTAAAATGCTACTTTTCACTTATGGTGCAGGTAGTACTAGTACCACCACCACCACCACCACTAGTACTAGTAATATTTTTATTTCTCTATGTAGCAGGCTTTGTATTAGGCACATTAATGCTCACTTATTATACTATTTGATAAATCAAAATCTACTATTTCAGGTACCCAAGTAATCTCACAGGAGCCTTCTTAGCTTGATACTGTTATGGCAATCATACTCCTTCATGAGCAAACTGACACAGAGGTGCCTTAAGTTACCTATCAAAGTTCACTTAGATGATACATGGTACAAAACTAAGATTTCATCTCTTGTTTTCTAAGCTTATTTCCAAGCCAATCAACACAGAAATCCTACAAAAAACCACATGCACATTTCCATTTAACAGATAATGGAAACTAATTTGGAGGAATAAAATAATCGATAATGATAACAGTTAACCAGAGACAGGTGTAGAACCATGAATCTGATTCATATGACAACACTTGTCTTACTGGGTCACCCTGACAAGCCATGAACCTAAAGCACCTTCCAGTATAAATCTGGACGTGCTTATTTTTCTTTAAAACTTTGAAAGAATAAAAATACCTTTTCCTTGAGTATCTAATATCGAAGGACAACTCTTGCCACCAGAAGAGCTCCTAGAAAATTCACATTTGCGAAAAACCCATCTTCTTTTTTGAATGCAACAATACAGAAGTGAATTATTTTTCAATGAAATTCATTTTAATTCAATCCAGTGAGTGTGCTTTGAATAGCCAATACTTGCAAGTCTCTGAGTGAGCGCCGTAGGCAACTATAGAGATGCGTAAAGTGCAGTCTACCTTAGGGTACAAGGCAACACCCCAGGTGCCACACAGGAGGGCAGACAAACAAATTAACAATAATCGAGTGTTATGAGGGTTCCAGTGGAGAGGCACAGAAACTGTCATGTGTGGAGGATGTAAACAGGGGTGGGCCTTGGACCTCTAGTAGCCTAGGACTGCTGTCACAGTGCAGGGAAGACTAGGTGGCTTCAACAACAGAAACTTACCTGTTCACAGTTCTAGAGCCTGAAAGTTGAGATCAGTTATTTGCAGTTTTGAGTATTTCTGAGGCTCATTGGTCGACTTTGGCTTACAGACTGTCACCCTCTTACTGTGTCCTCACTCAGTGATTTTACACCTGTGTTGTGATTTTTTTTTAAACAAAGATACCAGTAGTATAGGATGGTGCATATGACTCTAGTGATCTCATTTCGTTACCCCTTTTGGCTATATTTCCAAATGTAGTCGCACTCCAATGCACTAGGAATTAGGGCTGTAACAGTTGGATGCGTGTGGGGACAACTCAGCCCATAACCAATGATTAAACTATTCAGAGAGTAAGTCTAGCAGAGGAAACTCACAAAGTTTAGGGGGAAATATGAAATATATCTGGGGAAGAAATGAAGCAATTCCAAATGACAGAGAATATAATACATATATGGGAATCTGGAAGGCTAGAGTGAAGAGTTAATATCTATATTGATGGACAGTGGATTAATTTGAAATTGTCTAATAATGTAGTAATTTTATAAATCTTCCCTTGAGCACTTCTGTAATAATTTTCCGGGTCAGCTGGAAAGAATACAGACAGGTGCTGAGGACAGAGCTTAGAGTATCTGAGGATTAGGTTAGGGGAAAGGTCTTACTCCGAAAGAGATTGACAATCTAAGCACTGAAATGATTGCCGTGAGCAGCATTATCTGCACCATGATCACCTTAGTGTGAGGTGGGCTCTCCAGGTTTTGTAAAGGCCCATACAAGGTGGCTTTAAGCTCCTTTTTTTACCATGGCAATCCAATACACTCCACAAGATAACTAAGAAGGTGGCATTATATCACTAAACTAGATTAGTCTAGAATTGTCGAAAATCCTGTAGGTGCAGCCTCGCTTGTGCACCTCATTTATTGTGTGGCTAAATCAGCCTCATTATGCAGGGGATTCTTGCGGCAGGCTCAGGGAAGTCCTCTTCTATACCACAATTTATTGGTGCCCAGGGGAGTCAGAAGAGCTTCATATCAGGCAGGGTTAACCAACTTGACATTGACCTAGAATGTCCTCTTTTTAAAGATTCCTCCCACCATTTCTGTCAATCCAGAATAACTTTATGTTATTCAGATGTACTTTTCTGGGAACACTTCTCTTTCACCTTCATTTCACAAATTTCTTTCATTTTTAATAGAAAATCAGTTAATACTTCCTTATTTTATTATTTCCTTTCCAAATCTTCTCCTAGGTCTTATCTTTTATCATCAAGGTGGTCCAGTTAAATGTCTTATTGAACTAAGATAGTTCCAACCATAAGATAAATTCTTCTGCCAAACTTTTTTTTAACACTACAGCTATTGGTTAAAATAATAATTAAAAATAACTGCATATTAGAGGTCATGTAGTGAGTTGGATAATCTGGGATGAAAACATGGCACAAATAGAAACAAAACCGAAGAAATACTTGTAATGAGGGGCAAAGTGGGGGACCAAGAACCCAGAGCAGAATACAATGGGACACAGGTACCAGGATATGCAGCACCATACCTGGAGACATGAGAGCTTCAAGAAGCATGAGAGTTAAGTCTCAAGGGATGGAGCTGAGAAAGTAGAGGTGAGATAGTCATTGGAGTCACGAGATTCAAGACTGAGGTTCATCATTGTGCAGACCCAGAACCCTTATTTTGGTTGTCACTATCACCAGGTGATCTTTTACTGCCTTTAAAAATGGGGAAACTCCAGAAATCCTAAACTAAATACTAAGACAATGGTGTGCAATGTGTGTGCTGCCATAGAGTCACTTAGCACTGAAGGGGACTTGGTGGGGTGCGTGCTTTGTCACTTGTTTGGGCTGGCAGCTAGCCTCTGCCTATCCTTCTGGATCCTCTCTGTTGTCTATTGGAGCCTCAGATGATAGCCGTGCTCCATCATGTCTGTCTGCACAGTGATGGAGATTTCACCCCGGGATTCCTGACTTTACCATCTCCCGACTGTGTGACTTTTTCTTCTTTCATTTTCCTCTCTATCAAATGCGTTATGGTTTGTGTCTTGATGTTGCCCTAAAGCCTCATGTGGTCATAGCACTTTTTTTGAGCTGGCTGAATCTACAGTGTATGATGCTGGGATTAAGGGTGTTTGATTAGTAAATTGGTCCACTGATTGGTTTGGCCTAAATCTGGCTAGAATTAAGGGTGTGAGTACTACATGCACCCTGTGGTGAATAGCCTGCATTCAATATAAGGGCTAGAATGAATCTTGCCTTCCCCTGGGTGCTTTTGCTGCCATGTGGATGCCACGAAACACAGTGATTATAGACTGAAATCTCTACAAACTGTGAGCTAAATAAACCTTGGTCCCTTTAACATTGAGTATTGGATATTTTGTCCCAGCAATGAGAAAAATAACTAAACTAAGTGATAATGAACATAGCCACATGCGCATGCCCCTTGGGTTTCCAGGGTCCCCATGAGGTTGATACTAGGATATGTGTAAATGTAAATGCTCTGTAAGATGCTATGGATTCAGACTGCCTGGATTTTGTTGTTTATAATCAGATAACTACAAAGGCATTCACTCATTCTATCCCTTATATTGAATGCAGACTACCCACCATAGGGTCCGTGTGGTAAACAACACAGCTTTTGTTGTTTACTAAATATATGACCTTGAACAAATGGCTTCATTTTGGTGACTTTTCAGTGCCTTCATCTGTAAAATGGGAAGTGATAAAACTTACCCTGTAGGATTACTGAGTTATTATAACTTTAAATAAGTTAGTCTATATAAAGTCCATAAAACAATTAGTGGTATTTAAAAAATGATATACATAAGCTATTGTAAGAAACTAGCCTAAGAGTTTTTCCCCGCCTTTTTTAAGGGAGGAAATAAGGATTAAGGATAAGACACAAAGAGATAATTTAGGAAGAGGGAGCCAAGGGGCTTTTGACTCCAGTGGACTTGCTCACTTCATTTTTATTTACTTAGATACAGCAGCTTGCAACAAGCTTAGGAGAAGATTCATCTGTCTCCTGTTGTCTAAAGTACATGCCCAGGTAAACAACCAAATCTCAGCTGTGTTGACTCTTCCCTGGAGCTTGCAGTGTGTTAAGAGCCTGTGTGTTGCCAAAAGAGCACAGCTTATTGTTTTCTCCTTTGTACTTGCAGAGAAGGTCAATTAGGCCTTGATTCTCATTATTTTTTTTCTCAGGCCCCATACATCTCCTTTTCCTGTTTTATAATAACAGCAACTGAAAGAAAACAAAAGCGTAGTTATGCCTATTTCATTACTGATGAGTTCTCCCAATGTGGTATAATTACATGCTATGATAGCAATCAAAGCACTGAGGAGATTATCAGGCATCTTGGGCATGCCTTGACAATGGACAAGACTTTCCGCCTCCTGAGTGGTTTTCTTCAGTTGTTCTCATGTTATAGGGTTCATAGCACAAGTAGACCACACATGCTGTCTTTGTTTATTCTATAATCCACCTAGGAGGAGGCCCTCACTGGTGGAAGGGACGGAGCTAAGTTCCTCCATGGGTGTATCATGCAGAGAATGTCTCCATAATTGCATGCTCCTAGAGGTTACCCACACATGAAATGAACCATCAAAGGTTCATTTCCTTTGATGGCACAAATAAACCTGCGCTGCCCTGTCAGTAGGGCAACCATTCCTTACCATTTTCCCATTGCCATAACTGCCATAATACCTGTGCTTTCTCCTTTTTTTATGGTTTTGTACTTTTGACCAGTGCAACTCTACCTGGGTGCTATACACAGCACTGACAGGATTTTAAAAATTAGGCATAAACATTACAAGATCAAGGTGAGATTCTGGCTTATGATGACTCATTACCTCTTTCTCATTTTATAAGTACCATTTGCCAAATGAGTGTACTCAACACATGTACACACTGATGACGCCTGCCAAACAGTCCACTGATATTGGCATATAGGCTTGGCATGGTTAGTGGTACAAACAGAAAAAGCTAAAAAAGGACAGTCTTGGGTGTTTCAGGAGATTGTAGAAAAGCAATCTTTAAGATCAATAACCATAGGCCAGTCCTGTGGAAATGTGAGAGAGGGAAGTCTGAGCTATAGAGTGACCATAGGGTAAACACATGACAGCTCTTAAACCCTGAAACAACCTCCCATTTCCTGATTTCTTTTATAGAAAAAAAACCCAAAAAAACAAAAAACGTGTATTCAAGGGCTAGTGGAAGGCTCTGTGTGTCTCAGCTTCAACTGCTTTTCTTCATAAGCAAATGAGCTTGCCTCTTAGTAAGGTCCACTGAGCAACCCAAGCGGGAACACCAGTTTTCCATCCTAAACTGAGTGCTTTTTGGATGAGGAGAAGCCACAGTGACCCACATTAGAAATTTTTCCCATAGCCAGAATCTTCCCTTTCATTCATCTGATAGACTTGTACCGGTGTGGGGTAGCCGTGTTGATTTCTTTCCTGCCTTGTCCTGGAACATAGCCAGTATGTTTTGCCTGTTTCTTTCAACTGGTGGGATTGCTTAATTAGTAATCTGAATCCAGCTTTGTTCAGCAGATCCCTGCCCCACGACTGGACTGGAATCCCTCAATAAATGGCTAAAAGATTCCCTTGAATCTGTCAGGGCCTACATAGGGCAGAGGTGAAGCACTCTATATGACTGGCCTGGTGACCAAGCCCCACCAAGGAGGTGGCTGCTGCTCTCTGATGGGCCAGGCAGGTAGCCACTGAGATGGAGCCATCACCAGAAGACCTGCATGCTTGCCCATGTGTCCCCAAAATACTTTTCTTTAATCTTAAGAGTGTGTATGGACAGGTGGTCTGTGATATCTTGAGTGAAGAGCACTTCCTTATGGGTGATGCTGTTAAATATGTTAGCTTCTTGGCTAATAGCTGTGATTCTAACAGCCGGCAAAAGAGTTCAGCAGCCTAATCTCCTGATTCAAAACTCAAACAACTTAAAACTGAATCACAGCCTAAATTTCCCCCAAATAGCCTGAATCAATAATCCCAGCAAGTACTTCAATGCCCTGTAGGTTTAGTCTGCATTTTTTCTGAGACTAAACCCAAGGTTCCTAAGGGAAGAGGTCTCCAGACTCCCATGAAGATTTTAAGAGATTTATTTTTACCAATCAAGGTCACTCATTTAGCAGTGGGAAAGTCTAATCCTGTGCTTCCTGGGGTTTTCAGTGATAAAGGAAGTCCTCTAGAGACCCAGTGAAGACTGGGGCTGTAAAGCTATTCTGGCGATCCCCTCACTGCTAGCCAGGTCTGGGGCCAGGTCGGCATCCTGTTCCCTATCAGTGTGCATCATCTTTGTGATATTCACAATGACACCGATTGGCCCAGTGCCTTCCGTTTGACATCTAGGATAGAGGGGCAGGATGACCACACCTGTCTTCTTCTGTGGTTGGATACAATGTCCACCACAACTAAAACATTGCAGTTTTGAAGAAGCTTGATCTTATCTCATCAAACTTTGATAATAAGACACTACTTTTGTGCTGACCACATATGGAAGGGAAGGAGAAAGAGGAGGAAAGGAAGAAGACCATGGCTTTTCCCCCTCATTTTTATATTCTCTCAAGAATGCACTAGGTGTGAGATGTTTTCCTGCGTTAAAGGACAAAGCTTGGCCTGGACCACGCTCCATATGGAGAAAGTTTCAGGGCATGTATGAATGTTTCAGCCTTGGCCGTGAGCCCACTCCAAATCTTCTCCCATTTGCTCCTAGCTTCCTACCTTAAATGTGCCAGTCTGTGGAAAACAAAGGTTATGCCTGTAACATAACACATGAGAAAGTAACTGGGCACTGTGCCACACTGGCCCAACAGAATTTCCAACAAAGTGGCATAATGTTATACTTTGATCAATCAGCTGTGCCCCTAGCTGAGAAAGTTTTACCTAAATTCATGTTCTTTTTTCTTTTTCTCACATTTTTCTTTTCTGATGTCATGGCAAGTAACCAGACATACTCATGGAGGCCATAATAGAAACAAGCAAGGTTTCTTTAGCATGCAAATGACACCTCTAGACTATTGCCAGTGGGGAGTATTGACCCCAAAGACAGGAACACAGCAGTTATATAACAGTTGGCTTGGCTGCTAAAAATAGCAGATACTTTCCATAAAGGTGGAGTACAGAGTTTTATCTAATCACAAGGTGATAGTTGTAGTCATGGGTTCTTCCAACATTAGTCAGAATCAGCATTCATCAGAAATAGAACTGCTTGCAAATGGAAATCACTTAAAATACGATTTGAGGAAGACTGAGTTCATCTAAAGTTTAAGTGACTTCTAAAATGGAATAGGGCTGGGGAGTTAGTTCAGTAGAATAAGTGCTTGCCTAGCAAATGCAAGGACCTGAGTTTAATCCCTGGTCCCGCAAAAATAAATAAATAAATAAACAAACAAACAAACAAATAAATAAATAAATTAATTAATTAAATAAAAATAAATGGAGAGAAGTCTCCTTGCCACCACACCATAACTTCTCCACATCCACTCACGTTTCTCTTCCTTTTGCCGCATTACCCTGGCTGAGAAAGTTTTCTGCATACACGCACTTTTATTTTTCATTTTACCCCATTGCCCACTTTTTTCTACTCTTGCTCACTTTGTCCTTTCTTTTGCTGTGGAGCTCTGCATCATTTACTTTTGCTCAGGCAGACCTTCGACTGTCAGGTCCCTGTTTGGGCATCACTTGTAGGAAACCAACCTAGTTTATTCCCACCAGGAAGGCAGCAAAGATTAAAGACAAGGCACAAAGAGATAGTTTAGGAAGAGGGGCTATTGCCTCCAGTGGACAAATTGTCCCAAGAACCTGGTTCACTTTATTTTTATTTACTTGGACATGGGAGCAAGTAACTGGCTTAGCAGAGGATTCTTCTGCCTCCTGCTATCAAGTAACATGCCCAGGCACCAGCTGTGTTGACTTCTACCTGGAGCTTGCAATGTGTTAGCACACCTGCATGTTGCCAAAAGAGAAAAGCTTGCTATTTTGGCCTTTGTACTTGCAGAGAAGTTCAATTAGGCCTTGATCCTCATTGTCTGGTCTCCTAAAAGATATTACTATTACTCAACATTGCACATACGTTTGTCATTTTTTTGTCTCCCAAAGAATTCAGGTCTGACAAATGTCTATATAATACAGAGATGGCTTAAATGAGGTAGATGAGAATGATATATTATTTGCTTTATTTCATGCTCTTGCCTCTTCCAACAGTGCTTGTGTTTTCACATTGTTTCTTGCCTGTCTAATTCTGTCACTACCAGGCTCAGCTTGAATCCGTTTGCTTCAGCACCAGGTTTCTTTGTCTTCACAAAGAAACTCTTATTATCAGGTCTGCTTAGGGCTAGAATGCAGATGGTGAGGAGGTGGAAAGAGGTTACATCTCCCTGTGAAGAGATATCATGCATAGAAGAGTATTTCTTTAAGGAAAAGGACACTGTAGGTATTTTGGAAGCCATAGCAAAGCTGGCAGGAGAGATGGAAGATGCTAGCAAGAGGGAGTGATTAATGGGGGGACTGTCTGCCACAAGCAGGAAGTGATGGGTTCAAGAACACAGGTCTTTGGAAACAAACTTGGTCAGGTTTTTAAAGCAGTCTTCATAAATCATGTGAAATAAAGCTGTCAACATTTGCAACCTAGCACAACCAAAATATTTCCTCCTGTCTTCCACCAGCATAAAGTAAGTAACATTGGTTCTAAACAAAACTGGGAAGTCGGTCAAAGTGTGTCCTGCCCTTCACGGAGCTCCCTTCTTCTGTGTTATGTCTCACACTGATTGGGCTATTTTTCTTCAAGCTGTGACTTCAGAATGCCCCTGAGCTGTGCCTTACTCCTCAGCCTTCCTTTAGTATTGATGGAAGCTGACCATGTAGAAAATATTCAAATGCATATTTGTTAATATGTACAGCACCTCTGTATCTATATTACCATAGGGGAAAACACTGTGGGAATGTGGGAGTAAAATTCAAGGTCACACAAAGTATGGATATAGAATCAAAACCCAGGACTCCTGATGACAGGTCTGGAGGTCGTTCTGCTATTTCACACTGAGTTTCCACACCAAAAGTTTCCAGTAATACTTGGTGACACCCACTCACCTTGGCGATCATTTTTTATAGTTCATGTGACCTTGCCAGTCTTCCCAGCTATCTTATTATATGTCCCCTTTCGAACCTCCATCACTCCGAAGATAGATTTCAGGCCTTGTGTTGGTTCTCAATTCCTTTCTTTTGTGTGCACTTGTGGAGACCTTTAGAACACGTTTTTTTGTCTCAGCTCAGTATCTTTGACTTATTTGTGAATTCTGTCTGAATGGGCTCGCTTTCATCCCTGGGTGGTTTTTCTTTTCCCTTCATGTTCCCCATAAGTTGTTTCATGCACACCTTTGTGAGGCGTCCAGTTTTTTCTGGCTGCTGGGCCAGTACCCTTATTGTTCTCTGCCACTTGCTCATCTTCAGTCACTTCAACCCATATTGCTTAAAAGGAAACTAATATTTCTTTATCTCCCTGATGCCTGTAGGGATCCGCTGGTCTCACTCGTATCTGTTATAACCAGGAAGAAATTGCAGCAGGAATGAGAAAAGATAGATAAGGCAGAAGTTGGGCTGGGTGGTCCCTGGTCTGCCTGGCAGGCAAGACTAACACACACACAATAAAACATACCTTTATTTATGCATTTGCAAAGTTAGTAACTCATGGCACAAGGTTGCCTAGTGATTGACCTTAGCCAAACAGGATGTTTATCACAGGACTGAGGTAGCTTGTTCGCTTTAGGTACTGAGGCCTAGTCTTGTCTACAATCATCTGATCAATTTTCTGGCTTCCATGGTTCTGCACATATTCCCCTTTTTTGTTTTGTTTTGTTGGAGATGGATGTTCCATTGCTGTTAGAGAAGCTGTGTTTGGAGAAGTCTTTAAAGGACCTTTTCATATTTGATGCCAGTCCAAAGATTGTGGGTATTTTAATTCAGTAATTTATTTATTTACCTATTTCTTTCCTGTATGTTTTAGGGAAGGATCTATAGGGTCTTCAGTCTCACTACTAGATTGCCCTGTAACAGAGCCCATTAAGCTTAGCACTACTATCTATCTGCATAGCAAACACCTCAGACATAAAATGGAACTGTTAGTTTTAAAAAAGCATGGATATTCTAATATTTAAATCTCTATTGAATGTTAAAAAACAATTACACATTTTTACACAGAAATTTGGAAAGCAAATCATATATAACATTGCAGCAGAACAATCCTA
>PVJA010035938.1:0-21477 GCA_004027025.1 Myocastor coypus | reverse complement strand
AAAAAAAAAAAAAAAAAAAAAAAAAAAAAAAAAAAAAAAAACTAAGGAAGCACAGGTTTGAGGATACATTTACAAATTATGATCTGCACATGTATGAAAATTCTATAAGGATGTAGATAAAATTGTTCTAATCAGAGCATTCCTAGGATTTAACATGGATGGGACACTATCAGTGTATTCTATGGGTAATAGAAGCTCTGGGTGTGCATGGCTCCACATGGAGATCTATCATAATTCTCAGGGTATATTGATGAAGAGTACAGATGGGCCCAGGATCTGACAGCCACAGTTATACATCTAATCTGATGATGATTTGCTGTATAATTATATGCAGTCATCAGATCTGAGCCTCTGCTCCTCCATCCAGCAAAAACTATAATAATGCTATCCACTCATAAAACTTTGAGGAAAAATAAAATAATCTGTCGTATAAGGAAGGAGTGCATAATTATTGGATGCTAGTTATTATTGTTCTTGCTAATATTATTGTTGTACTTGCCATCAGAAAATGAAGCATGGACCCTTGTGTAACATCTATATTTAACGCCTAAGCAATAAACACATCTGTGAGGCTTGATATCAATGCAGCTTTTGCTAAGTGAGAAGTGAAGAGAGCACATAATCAATCCTTCCTTATAGATTGGAATCTAGGTCTGATTTTGCCATTCATCCTGCCCCAGAGACTTTTCCTCCTTTAGTCTCAGCCAGATCAATTTCATAGTCATTTGAGAAATGCTCCAGCTTACTCACTTGGTGGTACATGGACTTGCCACATCTGGCCTATCTGAGTCCAAAGATCATAAAAGGGGAGCCAGAAAATTGTAGCTGCAAACTCACCTATCATTTTCCTTGGCCCACAAATTCCTGGGACTTCTTGTAGAAGGAAGTCGACCTGAGGAGCTGGAAAGATAACCATGGTCTTCTTACACTGCCAACATGATTGATCTCTGTGTACCCCAGTTTACAAGTCTACAAACTGGGCTGAAAGAGCTCCTTATTGTGACAAATATGAACAACAAATTAATTTTATAAATTTCATTAATTTTAATAAGAAAGAAGTAGTTTCAAAACACGTCAGTAGGAGAGCCACAATAATTAACACAATGCATATTATTGTCTTCATAGTAGTTGCCCAGAGTACATTCAAGACATGATGCCCTTTCTAAACACTATTGGTACAAGTATTACTTCTGTTTGAACTAAGAGAAAGTAGTTGTATGTATACTCCAACAGTCCATAATAGTAGTAGAGCTGGAAATGTCGGAAGCTATTGACTTGAGTCTTTTATAGTTCAGCATATTAATATGGCTTTGCTTTTACTAACTTATGGTTAAACTTTCCTGTTGCATGGTTAAGACCAAGTTAAAGCAAGACTTATAAACAAAAAATATAACTTTCATATCTGACAAGGTCTGTCAAATCCCTTCAGGATTTACCTTGAAACCATGTACAGCATTATGTAGAACTTTTGTCAGTATCAGCCATCTGGATGAGTCACAGCCATTGCTTAACCAACTCACTCTCAGTGAAAGCCTGAGAAAATGTTTTCTCTCTAGGTGTCTCTCCTTAGGCACACTATACATCATCGATTCCTTTCTTCTGTGGCCCCGTAATCACCTTGATCAGAAAATTTGAGACACTACTGAGTTATAGGATGTTACAGTTCAGGTTCTGTTATATCCTGAGTCCTCAGTGACCTAGAGTGGCTAGAGCCAAAATATTAATTTTTTTACACTAAAAAACTAACTTTTATTTATTTAGTATGGGTCTTGCTATGCAGTTCAGACTCATAGTGATCCTCCTGTCTCAGCCTCCCCAGCACTGGGATTAAAAGTGTGTACCACTATACCCGGGTTTGGGGCCAGCATAGCATCCTGTACCTGGGATCAAACCTGGATTTTTGCACATGCCAGGAAGGCCCTTAGACTGCAGAGCTATCTCCACAGCCCATGAGCAATAAATTAAACAACACATATAAATGTACATTAAAGTAGATAATATATGTAAATAACAGAATTACAGATAAATACTTGACAATATCAAAGTTATTTCTTTCCAATAGTTTCAACTGCAAGGGAAAGCCAGATAGCTCAGGAGATTAAAGTGACTGCTTAGGCAGACACAGGGGCCAGGGGCCAATTCCTGGCATGCTATGCTAGCCCTGCCTCTGGGGTGTTTTGAGACAGAGACTGAGACTGGGTGGTGGTACACGCCTTTAATCCCAGTGTTTGTGAGGCTGAAAACAGGACGATCACTGAGAGTCCAATGTAATGAGAACCCGTAGACCCTGTACTAAACACATAAAAGAAGGTTCCAACTGCAAATAACCATCAAGACCAACACATGAAATCATGTAATCTAGACATATATAAGCCATTTTCCTTGACCACAGAAAAAGGCGAACTTAAACTCCCCTGCTTTCATATCTCCCAAAGGTGTGAACCCCACTCAGTAAGTGGGAGTTCATTCAGTTGCCTTTATTCTGCTAATAAAGAGTTGTTCTTTCAAAAAAAAAAAAAAGGAAAGCTTCTTTATTCTGCTTTAGAAATGACTAAAGTAGTTCCCAAATAGTGCGACATTACAAAGCCGGTGCAGGAGACACATTGGCAAGGCTTTGATTAAATTTGCCAGTATTTGTGTCAACCACTGTTGCCAGGTAAGTGGCAAAGAATGTTGGCATACTTGTGCCAAAGAAACATAGAAAAAAAACAGCTGCTATATTGAATATGGTGACTAAGAAAAAACTGGGTTCTACCATGGGAAATGGATTGTTTCTAAATAATAAAGGACATTTTGGTTGCTAAAACCATTACACAAAACCCATTTCTTAAGAATAATTAGGTCCTTTTAAAAAATGCCAGAAAGTTGGTGTAAATGAAAAAAGGAGGATAAAAGGATGAAGAAAATATGTTTGAAAAGCATGGGGTTGTACACCAAGAATCAGAATTCCTCCTCGATGTCCAGAAGTTGGGTAATATAATGTGCAGACATCAAAAACAGCTCCAGTTCATTGTCTCACTGTTTCCTGAGCTCTACTTCCAAAGAGCTGAGCATTATGACTTGGAGGTTTATTATTATTATTATTTTTTTTTTTTTTGTCTTTTTGAGACAGGGTCTCGCTATGCAGTTCAGGCTGGCCTTGAGCTCACTTTTGTAGCCCAGGCTGGTCTCGAACTTGCACCGATCCTCCTGCCTCAGCCTCCCGAGTGCTGGGATTACAGGCGTGAGCCACCATGCCCGGCTTATTATTTATTTATTTACTTACTTATTTATTTATTTTTGCGGAGCTGGAAATTAAACTCAGGTCCTTGTGTTTGTCAGGCAAGCTCTTATTCTACTGAGCTATCTCCCCAGCCCTGACTTGGAGGTCTATGAAGTGGTTTCTCTTCACAAAGGACCTTCACTCAGAGGATGCCCGTTGTACAAACACATAATTAGTGACAACTGTCGGACAGACGTGGCCACAGTCAGATTATAAATGTGACAATGTCAGTGTCTTTTTAAAATCACAACCTACCAAAAAAGACAGTTGTGTAAATAGTTCTTAATAAAAGTTTCATTTTAACAAAGGTTAATACGTTCGTGCTATATGGTAAATGTCAGTGTTTTTCTAGTCTTAGCATATAAAGACTAGACTCCCTGGAAGTCTTGCTGATTTAGTTTGTTGCAAATACTTCAAATGCTCTTGCATAAAAGGTATGTCAGGAGGTCTGAGACAGTCTGTTCCTCCATTCTAAGGGGGAAGAAACATTTCTTACTGAAAGAACAAATATTGTAGTATTCTCATACCATCTGGTCTTGTTGCAACTATTAAATTTTCAATGAAAGCAGCTATAGATGACTTATGAGCTCACGGGTCTAGATGGATTTCCGTATTACTATATATATAACAGATAAAAGGTAGATAGCAATTGACCCATCTGCAACTGTTTGCTGATCTTGCTATATAATGAATGATTGTCTTGAGATTTTGAATGCTAAGATGGGACAGTTTCCGAAGCATTTCTCACTAGCTCTCCCTTTAGTGCTCATGATTCACACCTTCTCATTTCGTGAACCTAAAGGGTAGGGGATAATCAGCAGGATGTTGCTTTCTACTTCAGTAGACACTAAAACTTTGTCAAGGTTTAATGAGAACCTGTTTGACATCCTGCAATGTAAGTATCCCTGGTGAATGGTTCATAGAATGAACTCATCTGTTGGAAACTTGCCCTCCTAATAACCTGCCATGTGGGCCACAGGGACGGCTTGGGGATCTAAGTACCTGCCTGGCATGCGCAAGGACCTGGGTTCAATCCCTGCTACCACATGCCATGCTGGCCCCACGCTGAGCCAGCCACTGAAACTGGGCATGGTGGCACATGCCTGTAGTCCCAGGGCTCTGGGAGCTGCCCAGAGAGAACCTGTGCCTAATAAATAAATAACCTGCTATGTGGCAGAACGAAAAGGAATAGAAATAAGGGGAAGAAAAGGAACAAGCACGCAAATATACAGATAAAATTCAAGGGGAGGAGAAAAAGAAAGCAAAGAAAATAAATATCTTAGATGAAATAATTTTTTAACCTATTAGAGGATTACTGGAGAAGAGGTCTCCTATATTGGTCTTGATAAAACTGCCCCATGGTGTAGTTTTGAAATATGATGTGCAGGAGCTCTGGGGCAACCTATCTGTATAAAGATCTTTGGATATGGACAGATCACCAAAGAGCCATTCTCCGCTTAGCCATGCCTCTTCCGTTGTTCTAGGCTCTGGGTCAGAGCAAGTCTGCCACATTTCGAGCTTCTGTCCATTGCAGGCTGTGAGTGGCACAGCTAAAGACTTATCTTGACAAGCAGGCATGAGATGCTTGTGATGCAACTTCAAAAGTTGCAAAGGCAATGGTCTGACAACCAGCAGCAGGCGGAAGTTACGGGGTGACCCCAGTAAAGATGTAGAGAACCAATAAAGCACAGGGTCTGGTGAAAGTTTGTTTGGCAGAAAAAGGAATTTACATGGGTAGGGAAGACAAACCTTGCATGGGTGCAGTCACAGTGCTTTTCAGCCCCAAACAGAAGCCCAATATCGTGTGTCTTATTAGAAAACACACCCTCACATTTTGCCTCTCTTCCCTTATATACTAGTTTGTACATTGATGGAAAGTAGAGTGACTAATTCTACAAGCAACCTCAATTGGAAGATTTCTGAAGAAATACCTGTAGTATTCAAGATGAGGAACATAGGTATGTAAAACATGGGAAGACTTATGGTTTAGATATCATGTTCCCTCAGAGCTTCAGAGGCCATGCTCTCAGAATGTGCGGTACTGCCCTCTAACCATTGGCTTGTTGACCCAAAGCTGAATTTGCTTTTGAAAGGTGGGGCCAGGCCATGCCTAGAGTGGTGTCCCTCCTTCTATAATTCTTACCTTCTTCTATGTCCTGGCCACAGTGAGCAGATTTCCCGTGCCTGATCCTTCCACCTTCCCCTTCCTACCTTGGAGCCCTCTAGCCACTGACAAAATCTTCTGAAAGCTGCAAACTAAAACAAATATCTCTTCCTTCAAGCTCTAGATATCAACTGCTTTATCAAAAAGATTTAAAAAATGAGTAAGATAGCATATATGTGTCTCAAGAGCCTCGATTGCCAGATTCAAGGACTTCAAAGTCTTAGGCCAACAGAAGTGGAACCCAGCAGCTTAGAACTTTACCTAAGAAGAGAATAATTTGAGTTTATATTCTAAAAAAATCAAAAAATCAACCCCATCTTTCTATCATCAGGCTTGGGTAGCTCTCTGGCCAGCTCATGGTTCATTAAAATGTCTCTGGCACCTGGACAGCCCTGTTACTGAGAAGTTAAGGAGACATTGCCTAAATAAACATACACTGTAGGAGGCTATCATTTGTAACTCAGAAACTTAGCAGGTGTGATTCTTCATTAAATCCTTTGTGTTAATCCCCATTGTAGTAAAGCCTGGAGGTAGAGGATGTGTTTAGGATAGTCCCTCCCAAACAGCCAACTCATTTTAAAATTAATTTCCGCAGCTGCAACTTTGAAATTAGTACTTTAGTGAATAAACATCCAATCTCATTGTGTTCAGGGCCTGCATTCTTTCCTTGTAGAATATCTTATTGTGAGTTTCTATGGACTTCAAGGATAGAGCCTCTTAACTTTGAGAATTTGCACACAGTTCAATTTTTTTTCCAACCGAATGAAAAACAAAACAAAACAAACAGAAGGTGACTCAATTGGGATCGGTGCATTATTGGAGGGGCGGCTCACCCCATCCCATGCCCTACATGAACTCCCAGCCCAGCAGATGGATGTGGGAAGATCTCTTTCATGGCTATATCTCATGTGTCCTTATGTGTATGTAATTTTGACATAGAACACTGGAAAATTGTATCTTTCATTTTCAAATAATGCTCGAGGGTTTCTGTGCATACCTCCAATGGGAGCCAATCACGTCCTGTTAACAACAAGAAAACCAGTGATCTGGGGATATTTAATGTTGCATTGGCCCTGGAAGAAGGAGGACTCTTTCATTTCGCATACTTTGTCTCCACCATGGAGCTGGCTGACATAATGGACTTTCACAAGGAGCTCTGAAGCAATTGGCAATTAAGTGGTTTGAAGGGGTGCTTCTGGGCTGCTGTGAAAGGCTTCAGGTGTGAAACGCTTGTTTTCAAGAGCACTGAACAAAATGTATGGTTGCTTTCAGCGCCCCCCTTGTCCTTCCCGAGGAAGGGGGAGAGCTGGAGCGGGGAGCAAGGACACTCAAGAGCAATTTGCTATTCAGCATCTGAATGCCGGGCGCTTTCTTCCCCCCCAGTCCTTGTGCGGCTGGTGAGGGGGGCAGATTGAGATGGCACAAACAGCTCTCCGCACAATGGTAGATCAAGAGAGAGGCAGGGAAAATGAGGCCTGGGAGAAAGGACGCCTGAATGAAGGGGAGACGGCTTGATTGTTAATTGTGGGTAAATGTGTTGCAAGAGTGAAAAGGGTTCATGGGCTACTTTAAAGCTATACCCAAGCAATAAGTACAGAGAGTGGGGAAATAAGGAGATGGTCCTGACCCTTTTAAGGGCTATAGTAGTACATCTGGCCCACTTGAAAAAGTAAATTGAGAACTGTTCAAAAAGGTAGGCAAATGCATATGTGTGGTCGCGTACGATGGCTTGCAAAGAAATATATATCTGGTAATTCCAGTCCTCATGCAGCATGCACTTTAAAGTATTCACTATTCTTTTTGAGCATTAGTCAATAGGACAAAGATAATATGCAATAAGGACACTGTGGAATAGATAAATATTTAAAATATGACTTTTTCTCAAGAATACAGCTTTCTATTCTAGGATAAAATATATTTGCACTGAAGGCAGCACAAGGGTAAAGGAAACTTCAAACAGTCTTCATGAAGGATATTGTTCCCTTAGTTCTGTTTCATGTCACTTTTCCTCGTCTGACCTTTACTTCCAACATATTGATTTTTTCCTAACCCAGCCTTGCTTTGCAGAAAAAAGGGGTATTGAGTCTTTGAGCTGCTTACATATCACTATTGTACATGCACCCTTAAAGGTGAAGGAGCCCCTTTCAGGAGATGACTATCTGACTGACAATGTGATTAGGATTGTCTGAGGACTTTTCATTTTAAATGTAGGAGGTCACATGTATCAATCTGGGAAAAGAGACAGAAGGGGGCTCAGATCGCGTTGTCTTTTAAATGCTTCTCAAAGAGTTCTACTTTTGCTCTAAGCAACAGCTTCTCAGATAAACAACAGAAAATTTATCTTTGCCAATCAAGACAGGGAGTTCTATAATTTTCTGATGAGTTATTCCCTGAATTCTTCCAATTTATCCGCACCAAATTAATGCTAAAATTATCTGGGACAAATTCTCTGCGGCAGGATATTTTCATAGGGTTCTGGTTTCCGTTGCAGATATTGACAAAATTTAATCCAGCCAACTTCTCAGGTAGCCGGCTGAGGTGTTGATTCAGCTCATTACAGCATATAACCCATAACACAATGGAATAATAAGCAGTTAAAAACAGCACTGCATCCTGCCTAAATCAGGGTACTAAAATAACTTACGGCATTACAGAATTCTAGAAATTGCTTGACAGCTGCTAGCCACTCCTTCATGTCCATACAGGAGTCATAGGAGAAGGACTAAAATGTCTCACCTTTCATTTTTATCCCCTTTCCACCTTAGAGTAGTGCCATGACCTTGTCAGTAACAGGCTCACCTTGTACAGTGGACAGATTACATATGGTGCCCTTGTAGCTGTGTAGAGAATTCTTATCTGTGGCCTGATGGAACATCCAAGCCAAGGTTGTCACTGAGCGCCTCTTCCTTCCATGCCACCTTCCTCACATGTTTGATAAGATGCAAGTTTGTGTCTACATTGTCACTCACACCCTATTCCCTATTTCTTCAATTAGAATGGTCTGTCCCCTTATCAGAGAGAAAGCTAAACTCTATCATGTCAATTTGAACTTCAGCATATTCAGTGGCTTGTTTAAACATAAAATCTATTAGCATCTATGTACAATGCATGAGATTAGCAAAGAGTTCTTCGTCTGCACCTCTGCCCCTTTCACAACTCCATAATGGCAACCCATTCATAGAAGCTTAACTGCAGTTTCTTTCCCAGTAGAGGCTGAGTCTCCTTTTCCTCTGAAGCACCTAATGTTTAATGTTCAAGCATCCTCAGTCCATTACTAAGAAGATACTGCTTTCTGTTCCTAGTTTTGTTGGGGACTGCATCTCCAAGTCAGATCAATGTGTCTTTGGCTCATTCCCGTGAACAGTCAATTGCTTTACCCATGAGGTAGTTTTGTGGGCAGAGAGGGACATGAGACTTTTCTCCTAAAAGGTTTGAAAGTCTACAAATGTTTGAGAAAAAAAATCACAATCATTGTTGTTACATTCACAAGTTTACTTCTAAGTGAGAGTCACGTGGTTCAAACCATAACTCCAATCCCCAACACGTTGCATGGTCTCTGGTAACTTCTACTTCATGGTCCTTGAGTGCTTTTGTTCCATGATGGAGGCAGTTCTAGGCTTGTTGGTACATGCCTGTATCCCAGTATTTTGGGAGCCTGAAGCAAGATTACAAATTCAAGCCTAGTAGACAGCTTAGCATAAGTTGAGAGACCCTGTCAAAAGTGTTTTTTTGTTTTTTTTTTTAAAGAGAAAGAGCTAAAGATGTACTTCAGTTCAAAGGCTTGATTCTACTCTCAAATAAATTCTCTGTATGGTAATATTACTACTACTACTACTACTACTACTACTACTAATAATAATAATAATAATAAATTGAAATTGCCTTGTACAACAAAAAATATGAGACAATTCACATAGAGCACAATGTCTTCTGCATGTTAAGATCTCAGTGAATAGTACCGATATTTAAGATGGTGACTATGTCAAGGAACAAATATCCCTTTGGTAGCTACCACCCACCTTCAGGACCACAAAGCTGAAAGTGATCAGGACACTCCTCCTGAGGCAGTATGAACTTTCTCGGTCTCTGAATTCCCCAGCAAGCTGAACTTGACACAGCTCAGGTCAGAGACTCCCGAACACAAAGCTCAGGCTAACTTCTAAGCTACAGTGCTGGCTTCAATCTGCTCCGCAGCTAAGGGCGCTGGATCCTGCATGAGTGGCATGCCCATTGTTTCAAATGGTAGTATCACTATTGCTGATTCAAAGTGAGTGGGGCGTTGTGGTCTTTTGCCTTAAGCAGTTCTTAAAAATTGAGAAAAATCTTTCTGTTCCAAGGTAGGATACACACTTTATAATGACAAATGTGCTCATTTTTAAAGCCACACACCTCATGTCTGCATTCTAACATGTCCTGTGGGACTAACCATAGCTTAGTAAAGCGTAATTATTTCAATTATTTCAACCCATGCTTGACCCCTTTTGCTCTAGCATGGAAAGGACCATTTGCTCACAAAATCACATTTTTTTTTTCAATTTGTCCTGAACAGATTATTTCTCAATTCATCATTTATTTTGTTGTTTTAGGTTTTAATTCTTAATATTTTTCTTTCTAGCACAGTGGTGACAATACTTTGGCCTGCATCCTACAGTGAGCAATGTGTTATCACTGAAAGCTCTACAAGCTTCTGCTAGGACGTCTCATAATGTGTGCTCCCCAAATTGTGTTCAGCATAACTAACTTCAGTGAGTTTGGAAAATGGAAGCTGAATAATTCTTTTATCCTCTTTCATATTTTCTTGTCCTTTAACATAATTATCTGCAGTGCAAACTACAGGTATATAATATCTCTGCAATGCTTCCAAGATAATTTCACTATAAAAACTTTTCCCATCTTTCTCAAAGGTTAGTATTTTGTCAAACATACAATTGAAAAAAAACAAATTTGGCCTGGTTCAGGCTTTCTTCTCCTTCTACTAGGAAAAAGCTCATTCTTTCTTCCTCTGTTGTGGTTTGGATTGGATGATTTCCTCCAAAAATTCATGCACCCAAGAGCAGGGCTTTCGGGGAATGATTGGATGATGGAGGTGCTACGCCCAGTGGTGGGCTTGCCCCATGCTTAGTCCATGGGCTTAGTATGCTATTGGATCACTGGGAGGGTGACTAGAAGGCTGTATCCATAACCTGACAGCTCTTGCCTTCACTGCCTTGTTGCTAGCACTAAATATGGAGCAGCCTTCATCTGGGGAAAGATCCTTTACCATCTCATTTTGGCCCTATAGCCAGTGGACCATGGTCTGCGAGCATGAGCCCAAAAAGTTCCTCCACTTTCGAATCACTACTACTGTGTACTTCCTCCCAGCAACAAGAGCTCTCCAAAGTGCATGCTCTGTACTTATCCTTAAATACTTATCTTTTAAATATTATGTGACGGTATGATAATTTGACTTCACTAAAATGAATGAACATACTCAGTCAATGTTACTTTTTAGAAAGCCTATAAAATTTACATCGATGATTTTTATCATCGGTCATTTTAGTTGTCCTCCCGTGGAAGATACTTTTAAATATACTAAATCATTTTCACTGTTGCCTAGAGATCAATTTTTCACCATTTGAGAATCAATTTGAAGTCTAGAAAGTAGCATAAGAATCATTTTAAATGGAAAAAGAGTATCCTAGAAAATGTTAGTCTTTAAGGGTTCTATAAATTGATTCAGGAACTCTGCAAATTACCTGCAATGATGTATAAAATCATGTATGTGAGTGAATGTGTGTGTATGTACGAGTATGTGATTGTTATTCATTTTTCTGGTTAGTGGTTTGGCAACTTTTAATGGGTTCCTAAAAAAATACTTGAATTATTTAATTCAAATCTCTTAGTTTACATATGAGGAAAAATCCAGCTAAGAAATAACTAACCTAGACATGCAGCAAGTAGGTTTTGCAGGTAAAATTTACACCTACATTTTTCCCTTTATTGCCGTGTATTGTTAGTTAGGGAGCAAATACGTAACAATACAAATATTGCTGAAGCATAGCTAATATGGGTAGGAATGTCCACTTCCCTGAATTTTTAAACTACAGGTGTGACCAAGGTGTCACTTCTTTTTCCTTTTATTTGAGCATGTGGCAGGATAGGTTGTGATCTATGCTGGTGACAGGTTTTGTAATAGAAGCTTCTTTACTGAGGATTAATTATAAACAGTAGATTGACTGTGCATGTGCCTTGGTTTGTTCCAAGGAATGAACCATGAAAACTTAGGGTTACAAGGGTTGGAGAAGATTTGGAAACACAGGTGTTTTCAAATCAAGTTTATGAACCCACAACCATGAGAAAATGGTTAAAACATAAACCAGCTTCATAAGAAACAAGTGGTTCAGTATCATCACTAGCATGCCCTCAATCCTCAGCACGAGTCAGCATATGAACTTGCACCCTAGAGAGACTTGACGCTGAATGAATTTAGTTGTTGTGGAGTTCCAAATGTGGCCCAAGAGGCCTGTGCATTGAGGATCTGATCCCCAACATAGCGACATCCAGAACTGAGGCTCAGAAGAGCAATGGGAGGGTGAGAGTGCTGACTTTAATGGAGTGAATATGGCTTACTAGGAGGTGGGGCCTGCCTGTTAGGAGGATGCTGGTCATCGGGGTGTGCCTTTGAAGGCCAAGTCTCTGCTCTGGCTCTCAGCTTCTGTGATGCCTTAAGGCTTGCCACTTTTCTCCACCATGTTATTGCCCTGTAATATTTCAGCCACACTACATGTGTAAAGGTAGTGCAGCCAGAAAATATGGGTTGACACCTGTGTACTCTGAAGCAAAATAATCTTTTCCTCCTTTAAACTGAATGTGTGAGGCCTATTGGTCATTTCAGTGGAAAGGTGATGAACAGAGCTGTCTACTGACAGTTTCTAACTTACTCTTCTCACCACATTTGCATAGGAAGGTTTTGACCATCATCATCACCAAGTATGGGAAATACCTCTCTAGAATAATGAAGTACAAATCCTCTGTATGAAGTGTTAGCCTTGGACAAACGATGAACCCCAGTGAAAATAATGCAAGTTCAAAGGCATTGTCTTCAACCCACTCGCATGCACTCATTGTTTCATTTTAGTCTGAACACCTTCACTTAAACAAGATTTCATAGCTTCTTAACATGATTTGAATCTTGACTAGCCCAAACTAGCCAGAAATCCATGAAGAAGATGAGGAATTCATAGTGAAGGCTGATATCAAAGAATTTTATTCAGCATATTTTATTTTGCACAAAGCATAGGGCCATGTTTAGAAATATGCATGATGCAGGAAAACTGGACCTGTTTCTAAGGTCCGCCTTATTTGGTGTTTGCTAACATCTCTTTAATGCCTCTATACCTCTATTTTCCTCAGTAGAATAAATGAATCCTTATGTGGATCTACTTCAGTCCCATTTATCCATATCTACTTCCTTGTACTGTTCTCTCCACCATTCAATCTGTAGTACCTTTCACAAGCTTACATATAAGAAGATATTAGTAAAAGATGACCAATTAATAGAAGCGACTAGAAATGTAGAACCACTATGAAACCTAGGTGCTATATTGTGTAATTCTATATTTTGTGTGGAGCTTTTCTAATTAATGCAAAATGTAAGTTCAAATCTCCAGCAGATGCAAACTCAGCCAGTTGTTCATAGCTTGAATTAGTCTTCTTTTGGGTTTCGTTTCTTTTTTCAGTGCAACATTGAAAAGGAAAACACATGAAGTGTTTGTCTCTTTTTCATTCTTCATTTTTATGTACCATTTTCAACTCTAGACCCTAGTTCCTTTTAGCTTGCCCTAAGGGAAGCAAAATTATAAACCCATTCTAAAAATTGAATTTGTTTAGGAAAACTGTACAAAAACACGAGAGCTAAAATATTGCCCTGAGTTGAGGCAGAGTCTTTGTACACAGTATTCCTCCAAGGATAGTAAGACATTTTCCGAACACTTTCCTTATTTCAATGGCACACCTGTTTTCCTATCATAATATAGCTCATGTATCTTTTGCTTGTCTTTGTTTAGGTAATTAACAAAGAGTTTACAAATACTCCTTAAAATATAATTACTACAGATTTGCCAAAGAAGTTGCACAAGCTTTATGTAACAGTTTTTGAATTGTGCTATATACATAAAACTATGCTGTTTAAAAATCATTATTACTTGGTCCCAGTGGAGCTGTGTAACAAAATTAGAACTGTTGGAAATTATGTAAATTTTTTTTCTGAATTCACAATGATGTTTTCTGCTTTCTTTTTTCAACTCATAATCTTTGTTCCAACGTCTTCTCACACAGGAGCGGCAGCCTCCGTTGCCCCTATTACACAGAGAGGTTCAGTTCAGACATTGCCGCCCGCACTGCTGGTCATGGAGTTGGCTTCATGTTAACAGTTCAGCCTTCCTGTGGGTGACATTGCTGTGCTTTTGTGAGCATCCTTGGAAGTTTCACGTCTTTGCTCCTTATCAACGCCTTCTTATCAAATCAAAGCGGACTGCTGTTTACCGCTGTGGCTTGCACATACTGCTCAATACCTGGCTTATCTAAGCATCAGCTTCTCTGTGCGCTCAATGAATATAATAAAAGTATCTGCACCATCCAATATTTATGGCTGATGCAGGAGGTAACTCAGTGAAAGCACTTAGCAAAAGAATACTTGCTTACAACCTGCTAGATATTTATGTCATTACAGGCTCTTCATAGCTAACAATTTCAACATTTCCTCAGCAGCAAATCCCAACCCTGTGCTATTCACATAAACAGAATTTCCCATTTTTATTCTAGATGTTCGATGATAAAATGGAAAACCCATTCGGAAGACTGCATTATCAGGATCCACATTTTTAAACACCAACTCAACTATCAAAGCACTTTCCCACTTGAGTTTCAGTAAAAAGGAGGAAGATGCCACCACTCCCCCAGGCCTTTAAGCTCCAGCCTCCCAACTTTGAAGCCCGGCACAAAGGCACAGCAGAGGGCAGCGGCGCATGCCTTCACATGCGAGGCCACACAGGAACAGATACTTTACATATCACACTTCCCACGACGTGTTCTTATCCCTCTGGGCAGCTCAGGGTATCAGCGAATTCTTTTTTACTGTCCTTTTATTTAAATGCATAATCAGAATAGTTACCAGGGAAGAAGTAGGAGAGAAAATAGTTCCAGAGAGTGGAATGTTCTATTGATCTAAGAGCTGCTTTATAAGCTTTGAAAGTTTTACCCTAACTGCAAAAGTGCCTGAAGTCCATTGTTTGTGAATTAATAAGTTGTACAAAGCATTTGGTGCTGAAAATTATAACCACACAGTTTCAAATTTTGGTGTCAAATTTTGAGCATTTAATTCAATAAACTTAAAAGATATAAAATAGTTCCCAACACTTTCTTCATATTAGTCTTTGATCTCTCACCCTTGCTCCTAAGCTACACTTCCGTTCTAGGCCACAACTAAGTCTTTAACTGCGTGTCTTTCAGGACTTTCTATTCTTTATATTCCAACTTCTCACACTACCTTAGATCCTTATTTTCCACGGCTGTACATGTGGCAGATCAGGAATTACAGCAGTCTTCAAGGGCGATGGCACCTCGCAACCTGTAAGCCCCTTCCATTAACAATTTGTGCTCAACGCTAATGCCGTAAACCTGATTTGTCTTAAAAGTATTATTATTTATCTTCTATGTACCACATGTGGACTCAGCACTAGCTCTCCCAGCACCCCTCCCATAAGGCGTGGCCATAGGATAGCTTCTTGATTCCTAAGTATTCTCTTCCTATTTGCTGGCTCCTTTCCCTTTGTTGGAATAAAGAAATGAGGACCAAGTTATGGCATATATCTGTATGAACACAGACATTGATTGACAAGAGGAAATGGTCAAAATAATTATAGTGATATCATGAAGTAGCTGAGTCCCTACCAGACCAACCCTCTAACTCTGTACTCTTAGGACATTGACTGTCTTCTACTCATGAAGTGAAACTACTAACCCTACATTTGTATCCAATTATTCTCAACTCTTCAACAAAAATACATTTTAAATAAATGATTTGACAGTTTTCATTAACACTTTTTCTTCAGCTTCTTACTTCTCCTCCTACAGATTTCCAAAGACTGTATTCCTCCACGCTAGCATCTGCATAACATAATGTCTCCTCCTGCCTTAATAAATGCTTTTGGATAACTTCAGAGAATGATTACCACAGGATATTAGCAGAAAGTATATTGGAACTGTAACTTGAAACTACGAATTACCATATTTTATTTCTCACCAGATGTCTCAGAAAATGTTAAAGGTGCATGCTCTTCACTGATTTTATGGAGACAGGGAGGTAGACATGTATATATAATAAGGAGTTGTTCAAGATTCGTATGTTAGAAATTTCTACTTATCGACATCATTCCTACCAGCGCAACATGGCAACTCTGGAGCTGAAAATGCTTCATTGATTTCTTCTCTTTTTCATCCCACTGATTTCTGAGCCACATGAAAAACCCATTGGGTGGGTAGGAGCCACAGAGGAGGACAATTGGGTTGCATATTCAAAACACAGCTTTGGGAAAACTACCTGGAGGCACGTACTTTAGCCATGGTGCCTTAGTTGAAGATCATGAACAGATCTAGTGGTCTTAATAGGGCACAGGATGACAAAATCAAGAAAAATCACTGTGTTTTATTTTGTGACAGGATCTCTGTAAATCACTAAGTTTCCAGGCTGAATGGAAACTTATCCTCCGACCTCAGTCTCTCTAAGTGCTGGTAATACAGGCGGGCACCACCATGCCCAGCTGAAACTTTAAAATCCTATGAAAAACAGTATCTGTCCTGGTGGCTCTCAGTTAAATACAGTTCAGACTTACTGTCCTGTTTGGTTTCCTTTGTATGCCTTTCCTTCCTCAGAATATATTGAGTGGATATATGAATAAAAAGGTCAAGCAAGCTAGTGGAGCTCTAATGAAACCATTCACAGTGAGAAGAAAGAACGCAGCAACGTTCATGTCAACCATCAGACGTAGCCTCATCTGCTTTTACTTGTTTGGGAGTGTCCTTCCTGAGGACGCAGACATGACAGGAGTTACGAGTAAGTGGGTACTGTGGCATACTGTGACTTTCTGTCGAGCAAGAGTGACATGCCAGCACTTTGCCAAGATTCATTCATGGAATTCTAGGAAGTAGGTACTGTTATTTTATACCCCTTTGACAGGTAAGTAAACTGGTGTCTCAAGAACTTGCATGCTTCTGCCCTGGGTCATACAGCTGTTAAATGACAAAGCAGTAATAGAACTCAGGAAGATAGTAGTGAGAGTTTGTGCCATTAATCTAAGCCATCTAGATGGAAGAAGTCCTTATTTAGAGAAAGCAGATAGAGCACCCCAAACTCACACAAGTCACCACAATGTAGAACAAGGAAGCCAGTATATAAGGGCAGCCAGAGAATGGAGCTGATGTGGGGGATTCCGGACAAAGAGTTGCTTCAGCTTCTTGGGTAAAGATAGAGGGGCCAGTCCTTACTCACTGATCCTCATGAAGCTGAGATGAATTGTGTTAGACTCCTGAGAAATTTCAGATGTTATTTGGGGAAACGTTACCATCAACTGCTCTCTACTTAAGTGTACTTCAGTGTAAGTTCAAAGATGGGGCCAGCTTCAAGAGTGACTACACTCAGAAAGCAAATTTGAACACAGATCTACAGAACTCTGCGCCTAATGGATTTTGACAGAAGCTCCATCGTAGCTGGGAGTCTTCCTGGGAAATTGCAAAACCGTTTCCATGCTCCAAGAATGCTGTCCGAGCGCCATCATTCACAGATGGCTTGAAATATCATGAAAGGAAAGAAGAAAGGAGAGAGGAGAAGGTGGAGGGGAAAAGAGAGATGAACAAAGAAGGAAAAGAAAGAAGGCAGGCAGGCAAGAATCAGCATGCTTTGTGCATCTTGAATGCGGGACATGAACTGCAAACAAAAACCATTGCAACAAAAGCACATTTGCAGCGCATGGAGCTTTCTGCCGCTCGTTCCTCGGGAGGCTACAAGCTGCTGCCTTGCAGTGGTGTCCCCCGCTTCATTAGCATTTTTGGATCCACCACAATTCAGCTGGATGGCCATTTCCCCACAATTGATAGTCTCCTAGGAATGGCTTTCACAGCTGGGCCACAGATCCCTCGCCGAGGGAGCCTGTAATCGAGCTGCTCAGCAGCCTTGTTCAGCTATAATTAATATTTCTGGAACTGCTGTTCTGAGGCCTCTGTAACTGTGCCATGCCAGGAGGGAGCTGGTTGGAAGAGGATTTACTGCTGGACTATGCGTGACCCAGATGCACAGGGACCAGGTAAGGGTGGTGAGTGAGCTAGGAGCCAGTCACCCTTAGCCACCTGTAATGGAGAACAGAAGACATAGAGGGTAGAAGGGCATCAACACAGCTTCCATTCCTGGCACTCACGGTCATCATCTACCACTGCTGAGGGTGAGAGGTAGGACAACTACTGGCTGGGCTTTCCCTTTCCTGCCCAGCTATGCCCGTGTGCTAAGTACTAGCCTTTTCCCCTTGCAAGTTGGAGCTTTCAAAGACAGAAACAATCACGTGCAATGAGAAGGGTTTGGCAGCGGATTTGGTTTAGCACCTTTGACTTCAGACCAGTGAGCGCTACACAGGCTGGAAGGAGAAGCATCTCTCCCTGTCTGCTGCCCTTCACCCTTTCTGTGGTGGTAAGACTTCCAGAGTGGGACAAGCATCAGTTTTCTCAAGGAGAGAGAGATTGATATACACACAAATCCGTCCCTCATAGCAGTTAGCTGATTTTGTTTCCTGCTATTCATTACCATTGCTTCTAATCTTGGCTTGTAAACTTGTATGAGTTATGGAATGACCTGAAGTTTTGGTGTTATCAATGTAAAGTCAGCATGCATGGCAGGTACCAACTCCAAACGCTACTAGGAAGAGTATATGGCTTGCTCCATGCAAAACAGTTATGGCCATGTTGGTTCAGAGTCAGCTCTCACTTGCTATCTGCTCCACTAGTATTTTCAACATTTTTTTCTATGACTCTGACTGTAGTGTTTTCATAATGATTATTTATGGATGTGGTATAATCGTAACACTCCACAAGAGTCAGACACAAGAATCACAAGTTCAAGCCCAGACTCCCCAATTTAATAAATCAGTGAGAATAAGTATTTTTTGAAAATTTAAAATGGAATGGAGTTCAGTTCAGTGTGAAGATCTTAACTCCAATCTCAAGTCCAAAACAAAGGAATATTTCAAATCTCCATTAGATTTGGACCCATCTGATTTCCTTAGCTAGACAGCGACAGAACCTCATGACCCAATCCCATGTGATTCTGCCGCTGCTTCACAGATTGGCTGGCTTTGAGGGATTCCACTCACCTGAGCATTTCCTGCGCTCTCAGCAGCTCCACCTCAGTGTCTTGCAAACCTGGTATTTTCTCATTCAAATCCCTGTCTTCTCTTTCTCTTTTAAGCTAACCCTATCACCTAATTAAGCCCCATCTTGACTGTGACTACATAGGGATGTGTGGCCCTCTGACTCTTTTTAGGCTGCATCTATAAAAAGGGCTCTGACATAGCGCTTATAAGCCAGAAGCAGGGCTTATCTGGCAGCTGCTCCCCTAAACCAGGACCCTTTTGGAACTGAAATTGACATTTGTCTTTGTTTTGCAATCCCTAGCCCACCTCCCTGCTTAATAAAGGTCTGCAGATGACAGAATTTAAATATAGTAACATGACTAAGAATAGAGCATTTATCATAAAATCTGGAGTGCTTCAAAAACTTGACAACCATTTGCTAAGTGAATAAATAAGTAAATGAGTGAATAATTAAATCCTACATAGTTGTTATAATAAAATAATCTACTCTTAGTTGGACCAGTATGTAAATTTGTAAATATGGGGCCTGTGAGATAGGTCAGGGGACTTAGGGCTTGCTTAGGCAAGGGCAAAGACCAGGGTTCAATCCCAGGTACCACATGCTACAATGGCCCCATCCCTAGCATGCTGTGTCTGGGCGTGCTGGCACATACCTGTAATTCCAGAGCTAAAGAGGCTGAAAACAGGAGGTTCACTATGAATCTGGGCTGCATAGTGAGACCCTGTACCAAATGTGAAAAAAAAAAAAGTATGAAAAAAATTGACAAGAAAATTAAAGAAGCCAGTCAACATTTAATAATTTTTGATCCTAATCTCAGCAATATCAGCGGACAATTTTGATGAGTTCTAGAACTACCAAACAATGCTTGGCATGATTTTGTTCATGGCAGGGAACAAATGATATAGTAACTTATGAAAACTAAATAATGTGGAAGATTTGGCTATAAAAGTTCTTTGGTGGTGGCAGTGTTCAACTTGAGACAAAGTCCTGATTTGGTGAATCCTATTGATTGTCAGAGACTGACAAGAAAGCCAATTTTCTCTTCCCGAGCATGCAATTGAAACTACATTTCCCAGACCTCTTTGGGTTTAAATTGAGACCATGTGAAAGAGTTCTGGCCAATGAAATGCAAAGAAAGGTGATATGCCCCAATTCTGGCAGGTTACAACACAACAGAGATTCTCTACAATGACCCTTCCTCCACAGGAGCTTAGGCAAGCAGAAACTGACAACAATCACATTAAAATGGAAAAAAACTTTCAGTCTGTGGAGAAGATTTTCTTTTTTACCACTAGCTACATTTCAACACATCAAAGTCTTTACTATATTAATCATTTGTGCTGTTAATGAGGAATCTTCATGTTTTGTTTAGCTTCCTTTGGTGTGATATATGAGGCTTCCACTAGAGAGCTTTTAGATAAAAACTTCCCATTTTACTACAAAGACTTATGAGTAAGTTCATAAAGACAGGGACAGAACTGGTCCTCTACATTCAGCTTAGAAAGTGTCATAGTAGTCTGTATAACTAGGCCAATAAGCCTCACACATATTAAACTTGTGACTAAGAGGAGAGACACTGACTAACAAAATGGTAGTGCTCTTCATGTTTACTGGTAATTACCCTTGATGTGGTAATTAGTGAAACAGATGAACTCTGGGAAGCACTGCTCATGTTGCAAGAATAGAAATGGAATAAAGCTCAAATATGTGGAAGCCAGCAGGGTCAGAAAAGCAACTTTTTCTTGACCTTGAAGAAAAGTAAATTAAAGACCAGGAAAGACTTACAAGAGCAGACCTAGTCAGACTGCCAGTTTGAAGCCGTGGTAGCAGTGAAGTCCACATGAGAGGAAGAGTCTGATCGTGCAGTTCACAAAGCCATTAGTAAATAAGAGAAGTAAGAAGAACTAAGACAAAGAAATAAAACGTATGAGGTATGATCTGAAAGGAATGGTGGCTATCGTTACTGATGCTCAAATCTAACAAGAAACAAAGACATTCCTACTAGGCTTCCAAGGGAATCTTGTCAAAAAAAAAAAAAAAAAATCCCAAATCTGGCCTAAAATGATCGGAATCCCTTTGTTCCCTTTGACCTGGTCACTAATTCATTTGCCCAAATGTCATGCCTTAGGGTCCCCCACAGCCAATCAAAGGATGGCTTCTCCTGGCTTGCTTTCCATTTCTGCCTTGCATCTGACATCTCTTTTAAATGTTCATCGTTTGTCACATAGACTCCTGCCCAAGCGTTGATGGAGTTCCCGCCAATCTATCTATTCCTCTCCCATATATTCCCAGCAAAGTGACGAGTCTCCGATACAGATCTGACTGCGTCTTTTCATTTATCATCTGGCAAAGGTTCCTTTGAGACTAGAGAATAAAGTCTCCCGTGAGACTCAGGACTTCCCGGGCAGAAGCACCATCTAGTACTTGGAGTCTGTTTTTTGGCCATCCATGCTATCCTTTGCCTTGCCTTAGCCTAGGGTGTGATTCCTTCTTTAGCCACTGTCTTTGTCACTCCCCTCCTCCTGCCCTAATTATACCCCGGTGTCCAGGAAGCATGCACGGCCACGTTCTCACCAGAGATCATTTGCCCGTCTCTTAGGCCGATCCTCAGCTAACAAACTAAACTAGTCCACTCCTCTCCTCCTCCTCCTCCTCC
>PVJA010035937.1:0-21497 GCA_004027025.1 Myocastor coypus | reverse complement strand
AAAAAAAAAAAAAAAAAAAAAAAAAAAAAAAAAAAAAAAAAAAAAAAAAAAAAAAGAATACTCATATTCATAGAGATAAAATCAAGGTTAAATAAGTTTGTAAAAACCATTCATTTTTTCCAGTTTTTAAAATTTCAGTTAAGGACTATGGACATTTATTACAAAATATGTTGAATCCAGTAAGATATCAGGTCTTTGTGATTATCATGAGAAAAATAACTCAGTAAGCTTCATAAAAGTTTCTGGATATTACTTCCACTAAATTTTGTGGCCTGGGGGCCAAAGAGATAGCTCCATTGCACAAGTGCCTGCCTGGCAAGTACAAGGTCATGAGTTCAAACCCCAGTCCCCCCCCCAAAAAAAAAAAAAAATTTGTGGCCTGATCTCAAGAAGTGAAATATTATCTTTTTTTGGGTGTGTTTTATAAAAAGACATGAATATTTATCACGTTCTTTCAATTTTTTTTTTCCTAAAGCTACAAACATACAACTTTGTAAAGAAGCAACAGGCAATATATCTGGATTATATGCACACAGTGTCCCCAGAGAACTAAAAGGTGGTTATATTCACCTTGGTTCTTCTGATTTCATCTTTGCTCCAAGGGAAAAAAATACTCAGGTTTGCAAGCTGGTAAAGACAGTCTCTCTCTCTCTCCCTCTCTCTCTCTCTCTCCTTCCCTTTCCCTCTCCCTCTTCCTCTCTGTGGAACCAGGGATTGAACTCAGGCCCTTGAGCTTGCCAGGCAAGTGCTTATTCTACTGAGATATCTCCCCAGCCCCAACACAGCTTTTCTAAAACTCAATGTGGAAGAAGACGTAGTCTACAGGCTCTTGGCCATATGGTATCACCTTGTAGAGGAGTAGACAAAGGGCAGCCTGAATATGAGAAATGATTTTGGGAAGTTGCAAGTCATTCTCTGAAGAATAAGGACTAGAGAAAGCATGTTCTAGATGGAAAGTACGGGGCCTACAAGTTGTAAGCTGAACAAACAGGGCAAGGATAATGCAATAAGATTAGTAACTGAAGCCTGATAAATTCTCTTTTAACTCCTGAGTGCACTGTTCAAGCCTCCAGACTCGACGCTCAGCTGAGAAGGGCTGTCTTAGTTCCACCTGTGTGCTGGGGCTGGCTGCACCAACGATCATGTGCCTAGAGTGACCACTGAGCCTGCAGGGCACGACTCATTTACACTTGTCGTCTCAGCATAATCACAAACAGGGCCCATTCTGCTTTCAGAAGTGCTCCAATTAAAATTATAATATATGCTTAGCCACAGGGTTGGGTAGGAGTAGCTTTTTCCAAGTTAGAGGGAAGAATATTAATTCAGAAAAGCCTAAAGAGTCAATGTATGGGAGAATCTGCATTAAGGACAAGGTCTCCATCTCAGGAGGACAACTAGAGTAAAGTCAAGCCCGAAGTCCCAACAATGAGATAAACATCGCTAACAGGGGGCAGGGGAGGCCATGTGGTGTCATTCTCAGGCTCACCGCTTTGCACTAGGGGAGCCTCCACCATCCCATCCCATCCAAATCTTTCTCACATTATTATTTCTTAAAATAATAATTTCAGATAATTGCAAGTTCTACCAAGAAAAGATTACTCCCTAAATCCAAGCCTCTCATAATTATAGTGATCAGTTCTCCTCAGAGGCTCTGCTCTGGGCTTTTACGACACGTGACCTACAGAAGTGGACTGATGTCCTTCCTGTACTGCCCACAGGCAACACTGAGAGCCTGACCACAGCAAAAGTATTTCATTTTACATAGTTTTAGAACATAACCAAATACATAAAACAGGTTAATGGGAGAAAATGATCAATAGAAGCCTGTATTTCGGTCATGACAAAGTTCTTTTGAAGACAGGCCAGGCGTGGTGGCGCACACCTAAGGGAAAGAATCCAAAATGTTAGCAAAGTTCTTTTGAAGAAAAAGGAACAGAACAGAGATTCAGAGAGCTACAAGTTAGGCCTGAGTATGGCAGTTGAGTAGTAATTCCCAAGGGTTGTGGCATCTGGAGAAATTCAAATAAAGGAAATCTTCACAGGCTTACAATTTTTGTTAACCTTTACCTCAAGGGAACTGCTCTTAATTTTCTTTTATAGTGGACTGTGGGACAAAAGATGCCCCATCCTCATTTTATCACCCCCACCACATACCCACATGACCTAAGCATGGTCTTCTTTTCCTGGATTCTTACAGGGATTCAAGGAAAGAAAGTTCTCCCTTTCAGGCATCCTTATGGTCTGCAAGGCTGGCTTTCAATCCATTCTATTGAGGCTAAGCAATACATACATATATATTCAGTGGGCTTGACAATAACTTAAAACCAATCTATCTTATTTACTAGAAAAGAAAGTTACTCTTCCTGCACTTCCAGGTCAGAAATCACATAAATAGAAAAGTAGCATCTATCAAAGATTTCCTGCATGGAAATAAACATTTATATGGGGACTGGTAGAAATGGGAAATACAGAGGTCAGCCCCACTTTTATTGCTTCCAAAACCTTTATAGACACTCAACAGCTATCTTCTTATTCTAAATGTTCCTGCTATGTGTACTCAACAAACATTTGCTGAATAGATAAATGACTGTCATTACAGCCTCCAGAAGTCCAGTCTATGGTCTGTGCTGGGGAAAGGAGATAGTGGCTCTTAGCCTCATGGTACCTCAGGGTTGTAAGGGACCAACCAACTCTAGCTCCTCACTTCACACAAGACAAAGCTGGACTTTCTCAACGTGGCTGTGCCAGAATCTGACCCAAGTTTTTCACGTGTCCTGAAATCTGTGTCTGAGTCACCATTCCATAGACGCTTCTTCGAGCTCCGTGCCTCCCACAGCTGGGTAAACTTCCCGTGGAGTTTATTTCTTCTATCATATTGCTGTAATACATAGTCAGTTACCCTTGCTGACTCGTGTCCCTTTTTTGTTTTTCAACTCGCCCATTCAGTATCTTTATAAACTAAAACTCACAGCGCTTGCTATCTCTCTTGCCTTGCCTACTCCTCTTTGTCCTGTGTGTCCTCGTCTACACTGTAGGTTTGGGTTACCAGCCCCACCTACCACTGTTACCAATGACCTCTGGCCCCATCTCTTGAGGCTTTCTGGAGAAACACCACAGGCAGAAATTTACAGACTTTTTCTATTCAAACTTAGGCCCAAAATTCCTTCTGCAAGCTCCACTGTTTCATTATTACTCTATCTTGGTGGCCAAGCTACATTATATGGGCATGGAGAGGATATTTTATTTGTGGAATCCTTTCTGTCCAGCTCAGTGAGTATGTCCTGAATATGTATATCCGTTATAATATGACTTGGCTCTCTCATACAGTTACCCCAAAAAGGAAGACTTTCTTCATCTACTTTCTATTCTTAAGTGAACATCTTAACTTCTGGGCCTCCTAATTAAGAAGGCTCAGGAACCATTTCTTATAATATTCAATATACCATAGGGCCTCCCAATGCTACCTATGCATTCTTGATTGATGTATGTTAAAATGTATAGTGACAAGATAGACAGGAAAAGTAGAATGGTAAAAATAAATAAAGCTGAGAAACAGATCTCTTTCCCCAGGCTTCTAGTTTGTCTGAATTACATGAAATACTAATATAAATAGTATATGACAACTTTAAATTTCAAAATATACTCTAGAATTACATCACTGCTAAAAGCCACACACATATCTGGCTTAAGATTTGTGAAAACTAAGTAGAGGTTTACAGTGAATTAGATGGAAATAATTCCACCAAAGAATCCAGATGGCATCATAAACCACAACAGAGCAAACTGAGTGGTCTATGAAGTCATTCTTTTTTGTTACCACACATTGAAACGCACAATACATTTATTATTTAATGAATGCCACATTATTACAGAATCTTGGAAATAAGACAAAACTAAAATGGTAAAATTTCATTAAACCAAAAACAATTTCAGTTTTCAAATATATTTTTAAAATGTGTACTGGATGATTTAACCAATCATTCCAAAGACAAAATGACCAAAAGTCACCGCCAGCCCCCCCCCAAAAAAACAAAAAACTAAAACTGTATATGCATGTCCTTCCAGTGTCTGGTAGATATGCCTTTATGGCAGTGGTGAAGTAGCACGAAGTGACCCAAGTGAGGAAGCTGGGGTCCAGACTCAGCTAACTGATAAGCAGCTCTGGCATCTTGAAGAAAACACCTTTTAGAGTTCAGACTTCTACTGTGAAACAAGACAGCTGCCTCTGACCAAGGTGCCTCAATTAGCCACCATGATCCACAACTGGCTTTCAAGGCTCACTTGTCAAAGCCAAGCAAGGCTTGTGCTCTAGCCCCTCCTGAAGGCATGGAGTTACTCCTGGCCTCGTCCTTTTCAGTGTATTTGGTACAGTCTTACTGTGCAGCCGGGACTCGCAGTGATCCTTCTGTTTTCAGTCTCCCCAGGCATGCACCACCACACCCAGTCTTGGTGGCAAGCTCAGTGCACCCAGGGGTGGGGCTGGCAAGGCATGTGGTATCAGGGATCCAACCCTGGTCCCTGTGCTTGCCTAAGAAAGCACTTAGTCCTGGAGCTATCTCAGCTGCTCTCTCCTGGCCTCACCTAAAAATGCTCCTCTTACCTATTGGCTTCAGGATACAAAAATATAGAGTAGTTTGTTTCTCAAACTATTATAGGACTTTTGTATGAAAGATTTTTAAGCCCTTTATGGTGAACATTTGTTACCTTCTTGCTAGCTGCTGTAGTTTGGGATTTTGCAAGGAAAACAATACAATATAGGGCACATTTATAAGATTACTTATAATAAATCACCCAAAGGATTATATACAAACAGTGTAGGACATCTGTCCACACACTAAAGACTGAAGAATCCAGCTGAGGTCCTGGATCCCACAGTGATGTTCTGCTTGACTGCAGCTGAAGGCCTAAAGCTTATGACAATGTCTCACGTAGGCCTGTTTCTTGCATCTGCACTGGGAAGACCCAAAGGTTAGTGGCAGAAGCTACAAAGTCTGTGCCAGTGGGAGAAAGCTGTGCTAACAGACTGAGGGATCTGAGCTGGAGACAGGAAGTGATGCTCAAAGAAAGAACCAGAGCTCCCCCTAAGCAACTGAGGTCCCAAGCTTCTCTGACAAAAGAAAACTCAGTTCCCATCAGGAAAGCCAGTGTGCAAACTTCTCCGGGAGACTCAGCAGCGCACCAACAGTGCACCATTTTTCCCTCGGAGCCAGAAAGCAATGCTCAGAATGAGGACCAGAACTCCCCGAAAATGAACTGTAGCCATTCTCAGAGACAACGAGGTACCAAGCTCCTCTTCCGACAAGAACAACCAAGTTCATCAGGGAAGCCACCCTGACAAGGTCCTCCAGCAGCACAGCCCAGGAGAACGAGCTTCTCCAACCACTTCCCTAACAGCCTCTCCAGTTCCGCCTCTTACGTGGCTGGCAGCAGCCCTCAGGTGGGCCTCCCACACCCAGCACCACGCTAGTTCAGTTCAGCTGGCTTTAACAAGTTAATCACCAGTTAGCAATCCACCACGTCAGCTCTACTGATCTTTCTTTTGACAATACACCAATTTTCCTTTGGGTAACTCATTCCTTCCATGTCCTCTGCCAGATGGATTTGCTGTAGTTATCCCTGCCTCCTTCACCCACCACCCCAGCTCCAGGGTTGGCCTGGACCAACTTAAGCAACACCAAGGCTTTTGCTGATTTTTTACATGTGTGCCGAATAGTTCAAAAACAATCTCTCTGAAATCAAAGTAGCCATAGTTTAACATGAAAATAGTGACCATTTCTAGCCATACTTGGCTGAATGATAGGAGTGGAACATAAGTGGAGAATGCGAGGGAGAAAGTATTTGCTGGTATTTCTGAGGAGGATTGATCTTTCTCACACAGGCTATAAAAGACCCTCCTCTTCCTCAGGCAGTCAGGCCTAAGGCCATAAGCCAGGTTTTTGCCACCCTAATGGGAATGCTTGGGGCTGGGAGAAGCAGTTCTGGGGAGACCTAAGTGGAGCTGCCATTGCAGAAGTCAGAGCAGAGACTCTGTCCTTACTGATACCTCTGGGCAGTTTAACCATGTCCTATCACAAAAGAGGCTTCATTGCTCTTGCTTTGTACAGCGACACTTTCCCTTAGCTGTGCCATCACGATGCTGGCTTTCAGAGCTGCACTCTTCACAATGAGCACTGAGCGATGCACTCACCCACGGAACGTCCAGGGAGCACCTGCCAGGCAGTAGGAGCTTGAGTACACGAAACTAGACAGGGAATTCGGCATGGTTTGGCTGGGCAACAGAAAATATGGTAACTCATCTCCCCACTTCCTGTTACTTATCTTTGATTTTGTTCTTCATTTATGTTTTGGTTTTCTCATGTAAGAGAAAGCAAGATCTTCCACAAACTGGAAGGTGACTATGAGATGGAGAAGGACAGGGGAGGAGAAGGGGCTGGAAAGAGAGGTGTTACGTACACAAGCCAACTTCCCACTCTGTCCTGCAAACATGCACTACCAAAAACTGAGGAAAAAGGCAAACTGCAAAGATACCTGTGGGCAAGATAAATGTGAAACCAAGAAGATAAATGTGAAACATAATTATCAGATGTCAGCAACATGAAAAATAAACTATACTTTGCTAAGTTAGGTTTCTTAGGGGTGGTATCTGTGAGGGCTACAAAATTTATTAAGCATAGTGAGGAGGTATCGTCTAGCAAAAAGCAGCCGCATACTCAGAGAAGAGAGGCTTGAGAGCACACAAGGCACTGGGGAGCTCTATTCTGGCCTGCAAGGAGCAAGGTGCAGAGCGGCAGGCCCTACAGAGGGAGTGGAAAGGCCTGTGAATCTGCACGAAGGGGTATTTGAAGTAACGACAGCGTGAAGCCTCTGTAGGATGCTTCCCAGAGTGTTGAGAGTGATCAAATCTGCTTCTACAAACTGCAATTCTGACAACTCTAAGAACAGATAGAAGGGATAGGACTTGACCGGAGGAGGGAAGGCACTGGAAAGCACTGGAATAGTCAGCAAGATGATGCTTTGGCCCAAAGGTCAGCCCAGCATGAAGGTGGAGGAATGGAGGTAGTGAACCAAAGGGAGGAGGAATTACAGACGTGGAAACCTGGAGGCAAACACCCTTAGGTTTCCAGAGGGTTTACCAGTAGTGGTGAAGGTAAGGCACAAAGAATCTGAGGTATGCGCTCCCCAGTGGGCTGTTTGTTATCAGTGAAAGCTCGAAGAGGTTTGGCATCACTGCTCTAGGGAGAGAACACAAAAGAACAGGCCTGGGACATTAATGTTGGAAAACGCACCAGGGTATTTTTCCTGGCAATATGGATTTGACTTGGAATTGGGAGAATAGGTTGACCTAGCAGCTTGGTGCAAAGAGAAAAGGAAAGAACTGGGAATCAAAAAAAACAAAAGAAAGAAAAAGCCCACCAACGACAAAAACAAAACAAAAAAACTGAGAATCAAGGAAGACAATATTCAGACTCTGGATTCCACAGTGGCAAGGCCTGGAACCACAGCCTTACCACGCTTGACAGCTCAGCCCCAAGGGCCAGCTGTGGGATCAGTTGACAGCTCCTGATCTCAGCCAAGCCTCTCTGCCAGTGGGACACTGAGGTCTAGACGGGCTGACATGCTCCTGGTGACAGACCTGGTGGTCAGCAGGACCCATCTGAGAACCCCCTGAGTGACACAGCACTTCATCAGCCACTGTGAGGTGAGCACCCGTGGGTGCAGGAAGGAGTGAACCCACAGGGTTCCGGGCTTCCCTTCACTTCCATAACACGTTTAGGCACCGAGTCATCCTCACTAAGGCTGGAAGGAAGTCACCAGGCACAGCCTCAAGCTTGCAGTGCTTTGGGACTGTGGTGCGCCTGGTGCACTGTACCTAAGAAGAAGCATCAAAAGCATCTCCAAGCAACCGAACAGCTGCTGTCTGAGCCAAACAAGGACATAGAGAACGTCCCCAGCAGGCCGCACCCTGATTCTGTAACAATAAAGTATGTTTATATTCACAATGTGAGTAACAGAGCTATTTATTTCAGTCCAAACATTGGCTATTAGAATGTCATTCATTTGCTTTAAAATAGAGAAACAACAGTGATATATTACATGTTACTGCTGCATTTACAAGGATACCTTAGTTCTAGAAATAGAGGAGGAAACAATTGAGGTTTAGGGAAGAATTTAAGAGATTAAAAGCTATGTGAAATACTTTAGTGAGCATGTCTAAATCTACCTGATACACTTTTAAAGATATCAACATATTCACTGAAATAGCTACATCAGGATTTCTACTGCAAAACTTTATATTTTCTTATTAAAATATTTCATTCATTTAGACTAACCTCAAATTATTTCCACTTTTCCTATAACTGACTATAGCTAAAGTTCATTAGAATAAGGACAGAGGCACATATACATTGGCCATTTTCTAAACTGTAAGGTAAAATGAATTATAATACATAGTTTACAAACTGAAACAAAACTTCACAACTGCTAGTCTACTGTTTACAAACATTTCTCTTAGAACTTCTTGGGAATTGAAGACTGACGCTAAATGCATTCAACTTAGAAGTTGGAAGAAGCTGTAGCCGGCCTATTTTCTACATGATGTTAGTTCTCCACCTTGTGGAAAGCAGCCTGTACTGCAGGTGGAAGCGTGTCAAGCCAGTTTCAGAGATCTGCCGCTAAGTTCTGAAGCCACAAAACAGTGGTGAGTCACACACAAACGAAGAACACAAGTACCCCAAAACAAAAAGCAAACCAGAAGAATTCCTACGTATTAAAACAACATCAAAACATTTATGCTGCCACCTGCTTAGGAAAGCTTAGGCAACCTCATGGACCTTTGACTCCCGGCAACATATGCTGTGCCAGTCTCACCTCCAGGGAAGGCTGAGCCAGGCATAATTAAAAAAAAAAAAAAAAAAAAATTATCCTCCCAAAGTACAGTTATACTGGCCTCAAAATATTGGAGACTGTGCTATCTGGGATCTCGAGTAAACAAATATTTCCTATCAGTAAGTTGTCACTTCCATGAAGAGCAGTAATGATCATGTCATTTGTGTGAACTGTTGGGGGCAGGGCTGGTACTGGGAATTGAACTCAGAACCTCCTGCTTACCAGGGAGACACTTGCCACTGAGACATATCCCAGGCCCCTACATGTCATTTGGATACCTGAATGTGACTCCTTTTCTTGCTCTTTCTGGAGTTTTGGGTACCTTTATCATTAGTTTGAAATTGTAGATGACTTATTTTCTTGTGGCCACAACTTAATTAGGGTAAGGATAGCTGTTTTATTTATTTTTATTTTTATTTTTATTTATTTATTTATTTATTTATTTATTTAGTCTTTTTGAGACAGGGTCTCGCTATGCAGTTGAGGCTGCCTTGAGCTCACTTTCATAGCCCAGGCTGGTCTCGAACTCGCACCGATCCTCGTGCCTCAGCCTCCTGAGTGCTGGGATTACAGGCGTGCGCCACCATGCCCGGCTCTAAGGATAGCTGTTTTAGTTTGAAGGTCATGTCCTTCTAGTTCTGGGAATGTATCCTGATTCATCATTTTGTTTTGTTTGTCTTGAACTTTTCTTCCTGTTTTCTTGTTCTTTCTGGTTAGTAGACCTTCAAAAAATCTAATTTACTTACATAACTTTTATTTTTTTCTACTTTTAAGTTCTTTTTATGCTTTGTATCAATGTTTTTAAATGTAATCTTCCCAATACTTTGTGGATATTTTTCTTTCCTGCAATCAAAATGTTAATACCCCAGTGCATATCTAGATTTTTAAAAAATCATTCTTTTTTAAAGGTTATAGCTGTCCTCTCCTTTCTCTGCAAATAACTATTTAAGCACCCCTCCACACACATGCAAATACACCCTTCACTGCCCTTCTCTCAGGATTCCTTTTCTCAAAGCTCCTTTTGCTGAGTGTAGTTTTTGTTTCTCTGTGGTACAGGCATTCCCCAGATCACTGGCAGTCTATAGGTACTGGTTCCAGCCAGTCATTTCTAAGGGGGAGGAGAAGACTCACATGCCACTTAGCAAGGTCTGTGTACAGGCTGAGTTGTCATGACTGGTGACAGAGTTGGGAGGGCATATGGTAAGCCCTAGTAGAGGAGTCCAGCATTGCTAAACATCTAACACTGTGTAAGGACACTCCCTGCCAAGCCAGATTTATGTGACTCAAAATGTCAACAGCAGCACAACTGCAAAGGCCCCATTCCTATCAATGAATGGGGCATTAAAGATTAGACTGCAAACCCTGTGTTACTGGATAGGGCTTATTAAAGAAAAAAATAGTCAGGATCCATTGTTACAATCCATAGTTTTCTGTTCTTTTTGGCAAGTCAGTTTCTTCTAGACTGATCCTCCATTTCTTGCCTGGAGTATATAAATGTAGTATTTTGGCAGGTGATGCAGAAATGGATCCAAGTATTGACACGTGTTAAGGGGACAGAGTAGGCATTTACTCCTCTGAGGCCTTCTTGCAGGGAACTATTTCACACCATTCTCTATTTGGCCTGGTGCTCGCTTCCAAAGCCAAAACATACTGAGTTCAGTCCCCCCAGGGTTAAAGCCCTATGTTTCCACCTGAGTAGGGTATGGAGGCTGGGTGCCTAGGGGCTCTGCAGCCAAACTCCACCAACAGACCTGAGGTCAGCCCACTCTGTACTCTGGCTTCAGTGGTACTGAACACTTGCTCTGCTCAGTGTTACTCTTATTAACTAAGGCTTAAGGTTTCTAGCACTTATATGCTTTCCAGCTGCATCAAGAGCTTCTTGAGGCAAAGAAGCACTTCCTTTTCATGATTCTCTCTCTCTCTCTCTCTCTCTCTCTCTCTCTCTCTCTCTCTCTCTCTCTCTCTCTCTCTCTTCTTTTTAAATGTATTTGCTACATAGTCTCACTATACACCTGGGACTCACAGTGATCCTCCTGTTTTCAGCCTCCCCAGCACTGGGATTACAGACACGTACTACCACACCCAATTTTGATGGTCGCTCCAGTGCACCCGGGGACAGGGCTGGCACAGCATGTGGTGCTAGGGATCGAATCTTGGTCCCTGTGCTTGCCAGGCAGGCACTTAGGCTCCTAGCTATCTCACCTGTGCCATACTTCTATTCTTTCTCTATAAAACTCAATGTAAATCTACATATAGAAGCTACTCAATCAATGTTGACTTTTGATTTTTGTTATGGTTTGTGTATACGTGTTCCCCCAAAGCCTCAAGCAGTCATGGGGTGGCTTCTGGAATTTGTAATTGATTATTGTGGAAATAAGTGCTGCCCCTCCCCTGGGGCAGGTGATGTGCATTTCAATGTAAGGTAGGAAGAGAAATTAGCTGCTTGAGCAGCTGAGAGCTCTCTCCCAGTGCTCTTGCTCTCTGCCTGCCTCCATGGAAGGTTGCCCTCTGCCATGTGCCAGTCTGCTTTGAAGCCAGCTGAATATGGACTGAAACCTCCAGTAACTGTGTTCCTTCCCTTATTTTGAGTGTCAGGTGTTTGTTTCAGCAATGAGAGAAGAGTAACTAAGACAATTTTGAAAAGGATTTTGCTTTTGCAAAGCAACCTATCTCAGACAAAGAACAGTATCTGAAACAATATACCAGAACTGCAACTTTGAATATCTGGCCAAGAAAGCCTTTGTGTGTGTGTGTGTGTGTGTGTGTGTGTGTGTGTGTGTGTGTTACCAGGGATCGAACTCAGGAACCTTGCACTTGTCAGGCAAGCAGTTATTCCACTAAACTATCTCCCTGGCCCCTAAGAAAGTCTTTAATTAGTACTTTCTCACTGGGTATGGCGGTCACAGCTATTTGTGAGGCTGAGAGAGGAAGATCACAAGTTTAAGATCAGTGTGGATGGCTCAGAGAACGTCTTAAGATAAAAGGATAAATTTTTAAAATCTTTCACACACACACACACACACACACACACACACACACACATATTTGGCACAGGGTTGTGCTACACAGGTTAGACTTTGTCCCCAGCACTGGGATTATAGGTGTGTGCCACCATGCCCAGCACCAAGTGCCCAGGGTTCCAGGCCCACACAGCATGCAGTAATGGAGATCAAACCCAAGTCCTTGTGTTTGCCAGGCAGGCACTTAGACCACCAAACTATCTCCCCAGTCCCAATGATAACAACAACAACAACAATAAAGCCAGGCTGTAGCTCAGCAGTAAAGCCTTTATCTCCTATGTGCAAACTCCTGGGATCAGTCTCCAGTACAAACAAACAAGCTACAAAACTTTCTCCAAGTGGAAAAACTGTTCCCATGATATAAAAAGCTTTTCCAAATTGAAAAAGAAAAATCATGCCTAGCAATACACGAGACGCTTTCCAAAAGAGAACTGGAGAAAGTCTTCTTTCTCCACTGATAATGAAGCCTTTCCCCATCTCCCGCCTCTTCCCATTAGTGTGTGGCACTAGAAATCTCCAGGCCCTTCTAAAGTTTGGTCTTCAACTGACTCTAAGTCCCCGTCTAAAATCTCGAAGTTCAGCAGCGTGCTGCCACCTGGTGGTAGCACGAAGAGAGGACTTCAACATGGACTAGTATGGCTGCGAAGGAAAAAAGTTCAGTACAACAGTGGAAATTCAACACACAAAGAGACTTCCAGCTCTGCACTTTTCTCAGATACAAAGGAAGGGGAAGTAAGATGGAGAAGAAGGAAGTGGGGAAATGGAAAAGAAGGAGAAGGAGAGGAAGTGAGTGTGCTGGGTTGAAAAGGTTTTGAATCAGCATAAGGACAGCCTGATAGGTCCCTCTGAGTGCCTGATAGGTCCCTCTAGGTCCTCTGGCTACAACAGAGGCTGTTGATTGGTCTGAGTGATGTAAAGCAATACAGACACATTCCAAGGCAGGGATGCTCTGCTTAGGCACTTCCCAGGGTCAGTGATGACAAAGCAACTTCATTCTTAAAATTGCTCACAGAAAAAACTTTGAAGTCTTTTCTTTTCTTCAAATTCCCTATCTAATCTGTCACGATATTCTACTTCAAAAACATATACAGAACCTACTGTTTCCCTCCTGTTCCTACCCTTACTTGTGTATGTTACCAAATCTCCTGCTGGATTCCCTGATTTCAATCTTGTTTGTATATAACGCAGCAGGCAAGAGTGATCTGTGAGAGCAGTGGTGAGACGTGTCACTCCTTTGGGCAAAGCTTCCCAGTGATCCTCTGTTCCTCAGAGCAGGAGAAAAACTGAACAAGGCCTGCAAAGCCCTCTGTCACACCGGCCCTTTCCACCCTCCCATCTCCTCTCATCTCTCCCTCTACTTGTTCTGTGTCAGATCCTGAGACACTGGCATTCTCCCACACTCAGGCTTTTCAGCAGGCCGCTCCCTCTACCTGAAATGTGGTTGGCTTAACCATCCCCATCTTTTCAAGGGCTTAGGAGCAGCTGGAACTTCTGTGCCAGCCAGCAAATCCCCAGGGTCAGCCCTCATACAGTCCGCTCAGGGCCCTGACATCTTCCACTGAGCCTCAGCCTCCTGTGACATTACACTGTATGTATCTTTTTCTCCGCTCAGCTCGTGCACACAAGTAACGGCACAGTGTTCCTGACTGGCCTTGTTCACAGATGCACTGGAAATGTGGAGAGACTGGGCCCAGCAGGATGGCTCAGTGGTCTAAAAGCACCTGCTTAGGAAAGCTTAGGCAGCTGCAGGGACTGCGGTTCAATCCTCAGCACCACATGCTGCGCCAGCCCTGCACTCAGAGCAGGCGGAGCCGGCCATAAAAATAAATAAACAAAAGTTCTGAAACAAGAAAAAAATAAAATAAAAAATAGAAAAATTCTTTAAAAAAAAAAAAGAAATGTGGAGAGACTGAAAATATGAGCTTTTAAATTTCTGATGTGGCCTGCAATGCCCTCTGTCAACTGGCCCCCGACTGCTGATCTTTTTTCACGTTAGTATATAAGGCACTTTTTCATTGCCTTTTCTAATGGTTAATGCTAGCATGTATGAAAGTAACAGAGTGAAAGTTACAGAGTTTTGCATATTCAGATTGCATTTGAGACTTTTCTACATTTGCTACTTGCCTTTCTTGTTTCTAGATATAATTATTTATAGAATATATGACTTTATTTCTTTCTTAGTTTTAACATACCTTATTTTACCTTCGGTAAAAGGTGAAAATATAAAATATGACCAGAGGCAGTTATTTTAGTTTTGATTTTAGAGGCAATGCTTCTTCCTAGACATTGACTGTTGGCTCTATATACACTTTTTCATATTAAGGAAATCACTGGAAATGTTAGCATGATGGATTATTCATGCAAGGAGCTGTTTTGGGAAGCTAAATGTGGAAACCTCCATAAATGTGACTCAGGGAAGACCAGGACCTGAAGCAATGGCAGCACTGACCTCTCAGTACTGAAATTATTTTAAATCATGAATTAAAGACATGGATTTTATTTATAGGCCAAAAACAAACCCCAGTTTGGGATATCCATTGCACTGGTTTCTACTCCAGATATTCATGAGTCTCCTAATTTCTACAAGCACTATAAAACAGGAATTCAACCATCTGCCAGAATGCTACAGTAAGAAGGGGTAGACAGGTCCTTTAATATTAGCAAGTTCTTTAACTGGGGCTTATCTGCCTTTTACATTTTTTCTTGATTAAAGTAATATTTAGACTTTTCCAGGAACAAACTGTGGGACCCTCAGTCAGCAGGGTGTGGTGGGCACACACTACTTCAGCAGACCAGTGGGCCCTGGCACTCCACTTGGACTGGGCTCAGCTGGAGGGAGTCAAACAGCAACGAGACCCAAGCCAGGTCCTGCCAGTCAGCTCAAGTTCAGTAGATCTAGACCTGGTGAGCTGAGGTGAACGGCTGGGCCCAGCCAAGCCCAGACCAAGGCCCAGAGCTAGAAGAGCATCCTCTCGGCACAGAGGTGGCAGCAGTAACTGGGGTGAGCCAGTCTGCCTGGAAGACTCCAGGTGCATGAAGGAGAGGTGCCCAAACCGAACGCAGGAAAACTAACTTAAATACAAATTCCCAATTTAAGATCTGCTTTATTTTACAGCTATAATGTTTGCTCCTATGGTTTAAGGTACAAACCCATTTGTTACAAAAGTGTGTCGATTCTAATTTTCACTATTAATAATAGTACTAATTGTACTAGTGTAAATAGGAAATCATATCTACTTTAACTGCATGTTTTCCCTTGGGTATTAATACTGGGAAGTGCAAAACCCTCACTGAAGGACAGAGGACAGTGCCAAATGGAAAAGAGTATTTTATATTTTATTCTTTTTTTTTTTTAACGGATTGAACTCAGGACCTTGAGCTTGCCAGGCAAGCACTTATTCTACTGAGCTATCTATCTCTTCAGTCTTAATCTTACTCTCAATCAATACAAAAGGCAAAATCTTGGGACACACACAAAACAAGAATCTCTCACACAGGAGAAATACCTAAGAAACCAACTCTTTCACAGATAGGCTCTGACTGCAGTGATACAGCTACCTGAAATCAAACTTATAAAAAAAAGGTATCAAAGAAATCAAAATAAAGAGCTCTCTCTGAAACAGACAATGACAAAAAGGAGTAAAATGCATTCTCAGACCCTGAGCCCAGCCAGAACAAAGCCAGGAGACATCAGAATAGAAGAAATTGGAAGCCACAACCTGAAATCTCTGAAATAATAGCAACTGAAGTAAAGAAACAAATACATAAGAGTATAGAGGAAATCAGATCAGAAATAATCTCATAGGTAAAAAATGATAACTACAATGAAAAATTTACTAAGCATTTCTAAAGAAGACAAAGACAAAAAATATAGGAAAATAGAAAAATGATGGAAACCTTGAATGAACAATATAGGAAAGAAATAGAATGCATGGCTCAGATTCAAAGAGATATATAAGTGGGCTGGCCAGATAGCTCAGCAGACTACAGCACCTGTGTAGGAAGGCACAAGGAATGAGGTTCAATCCCCTCAATGTCATGCCATCCCCGTGTCCAGAGGCACACTGAGACAGCAACTGAGACCAGGCATGTGGTGCAGGCCTATAATCCCAGAGCTTGGGAGACTGACAACAGGAGGATCACTACAAGGCCAGTTCTGCTGATAACCCACTACTACTGTGGAATATCGGACTATGCATACAACTACTTTCTCTTAGTCCAATGAGAAGAAATATTTGTACCGATAGTATTTAGAAAAGTTAACATGTCTGCATCTTACACTCTGAACAACTACTATGAAGACAACAATCTGCATTGTATTAATTATTGTGACTGTCCTCCCATTGTTATTTCTTATTAAAATAAAAGAAAAGAATAATAAAAACATAAAAGCCATAAGAGAAAAGAAATAGATCACACTTAAAAGAAAACCCATCAGAAAAACAGCAGATTTCTCCTCACAAAGCATCAAGTCAGGAAGAGCATGGAGTGAAGTATCTCAAGTCCTACAAGAAAATGAATTCCAACCCGCAGTGATACCCTGTAAAACTCTATTTGAAGTTTAATGGAGAAGTGAAATACTTCCATAACAAAGAACAACTACAGAAATTCATGATGAGCAAACCAACCCTGCATAGAGTTCTAAAAGATATTCTAGAAAGGAATAAAAATATTAACAATTCCAAGAACAACAGAAAGAACCCACCAAACACAGAAAACTATCAGACACAGGAGAAAAATAGGGAACCAAAAGCAGGAAAATAACATGAGAAACATAAGTCAATACATATCACTTGTAACCACCAATGTAAATGGACTCAATTCACCAATTAAAAGAAATACACTGGCAGAGTGGATTAAGAAACAAAATCCAACAATATGTTGTATATCAGAAACACATTTAAGGGCCAGTGAGATAGCTCAGCAGACTAAGCACCTGCTTAGGCATGTGCAGGAACCAGGTTCAATTTCCAGTAGCACATGCCATGCCAGCCCCACCCTTGGGCATGCTGAGCCAACAACCAAGTCTAGGTGTGGTGGCACACATGCCTCTGATCCCAGTGCTGGGGAGGCTGAACACAAGAGGATCACTCTGAGTCCAATCTGCATGAGACCCTGTACAAAACAACAACAACAACAAAAAAAAAAAAAAAAAAAAAAAAAAAAAACCCCACACATTTAACTCACAGAGAAACTTATAGGCTGAAAGTCAAAGGATGGAAAATAACATGTTCCAGGAATTCAGAAAAAGCAGGGGTAGCTATTTTGTTTGCAGACAATCTGAACTTCAAACCAAGAATGATCAAGTAAGATAAAAATGTCACTATATATTGGTTAGGGGAAAAATTTAAGAGGAAGAGATAACAGTCATAAATATGTATGAAGCAAATATGGGAGCTCCCAACTATACAAAGCAAATTTTACTTATTTATTTTTGCCTTTTTGAGACAGGGTCTCACTATGCAGTTCAGGCTGGCCTTGAGCTCACCTTTGTAACTAGCTGATCTCAAACTCGCACCAATCCTCCTGCCTCAGCCTCCCAAGTGCTGGGATTACAGGCATGTACCACCACATCCAGCTTATAAAACAAACTTTAAAGGACACGAAAAATTTAATAACCAATATCACAATCTTAACAGGAGACCTTCGCACCCCCTTATCTCAAGAGATTAAGCGGACAAAAAATTAGCAAAAGTAGCAGAACTGAACCAAATCTTTAAACAAATGGACTTAGTGGACATATATAGTGTTCCACCCAACAACATCAGAATACACATTCTTTTCAGCTGCATATGGGACGTTTTCTAAATGTACCACATACTAGTCCATAGATCATACTTAGGTATATGCAAGAAAACAAAAATTATCCCATGCATTTATCTGGCCACAGTACAATGTAACTGCTGTTAATTAGCAATAAAAGAAATGACAAAAAAACCCTCATAAATATATAGAAAGTAAACAACACCTTAACAACCAATAAATTACAGATTAAATTAAACAAGAAACTAAACAATATCTATAATCCAATGAAAATTCAAAAACAACTTGTGGGATGCATTAAAAGTCATTTTCTGAGGGAAATTTATAAGTGATAAACTCACACATTAGGAAAAGGAAGCAAGAACTAATTTTTGTTTGTTTGTTTTTCTTTTTTCTTTTTTCTTTGCAGTACAAGGGATTGAACTCAGGACCTTGTGCTTGCCAGGCAAGCACTTATTCCACTCAGCTATCTCCCTGGCCCCATGACCAAGAACTAATAAATACCCTAATGATGCACCTCAAGCTTCTAGAATAAGAGCAAACCAAGTCCAATGATGAGAGGAAATTATACAGATTAGATCAGAAATTAATGCAATTGAGAGAAAGAAAATAATATAAAGAATTAATGAACCCAAAAGCTGGCTCTCTGAAAGGTTAAATAAAATTGATAAACCCCTAGCCAACATCCTCAAAAAGAAGAAAGAAGAAATTCATATTCAAGCAGTAAGTAATAAAAAGGGAGAAATTACTACAGACCCTGTGGAAACTCAGATGATCATCAATAGATATTTGAAAATCTTTACTCTCACAGGATTGAGGACAGAGAAGAAATGGACAAATTCCTAGATAGGTACAAACTACCAAAACTGAATCAAGAAGATATAAAAACTCTGAATATCAGCCAATGAAATTGAAAATGGAACAAAAAATTTACCAACAAAGAAAACTCCAAGTCCTGATGGATTCATGCTGAATTCTACAAGACATTTAGAGAAGATTTAATCCCAATACTCTTCAAACTCTTCAATGAAATTGAAAAGGAAGCAATACTCCCAAAGTCATTCCTAAAGGCAAGTATTATACTGGTATCAAAACTGGAAAAATGACAAACCACATTGGCCTATAATTCTCCTTTCCAATCAGAAAGGAGAATTATAGTTTTATGTTTTAGGGAAGGGTCTACAAGGGTGTTCAGGGTCTCACTACTACATTGGACTGGAGTTATAGTGATCCATCTGTTTACAGCTTCCCAAGAGCTGCGATTACAGGCGGGTGCCACCACACCCAGTTACTTTTTTCTTTTTGGTGGAAGCAGGGATTGAATTCAGGCCCTTGTGCTTGCCAGGCAAGCACTTATTCTACTGAGCTATCTCTCCAGCCCCAGAAAGGAGAATTACAGGTCAATCTCCCTCATGAACATAGATCCAAAAAATCTTCAATAAAATACTACCAAATAGAATAAGCAAATCTTCAAGATTACACATCATGGCCAAGTAGGATTCATCCCAGGGACGCAAGCATGGTTCAACATACACAAATCTATAAATGTAATACACTGTATCAACAGAGCCAAAACCAAAACCCACATGATCATTTCAATAGGTGCAGAAAATGCCTTTGACAAAGTCCAACACTCATTCATAATCAAAGCCCTACAATTGGAATAAATGGCCTATATCTCAATCTGATAAAAGCCATCTATGACAAAATAGCAGCCAACATAATTCTAAAGGAAGAAAAACTGAAAGCTTTTACTTTCAAATCAGGTATAACACAAGAATGTCCTCTCTCACCACTCCTATTCAATATAGTTCTGGAATCATTAGTTAGAGCCACTAGACAAGAGAAAGAAATAAAAGGAATAAGAATAAGTAATGAAGAAGTTAAGCTGTTATTATTTGGAGATGACATGATATTCTACTTAAAAAACCGAAAAAACTCCACCAAGAAGCTCCCAGAATTAATAAACAAACTCAGTAGCATAGGAGCATATAGTCAACACCCAAAATTCAACAGCATTTATCTACACAGATAACAAATGCACTGAGAGAGAAATTAGAGAAACAATATCCTTTACAATACCATCCAAACAATACTTAGGCATTAATCTAACAAAGGAAATAAAAGATCTATACAATGAAAATTACAACTCTCTTAAAAAGCTCCTGGATAGGAAGAACGAACATTGTGAAAATAGTCATACTCTCAAAATTGTTATACAGATTTAATGCAACCCCTATCAAAATACTATCAACATACCTCACAGATTTAGAGAAAACATTCTTAAAATTTATTTGGAACCAGAAAAGACCTAGAATAGCAAAGCAATCTTGAGCAACAAAAGCAAGGCAGGAGGCATTACAATCCCTGCCTTGAAATTATACTACAAAGCTACTGTGATCAAATCAGCATGGTATTTGAAAAAAAAAAAAAACCAGACGTGAGGATCAATGGAACTACAAACACATTTAGACATCTTATATTTGACAAAGAAGCCAAACGTGTTCACCACAAGAAAGATACCCTCTTTAACAAATGGTGCAGGAAAAACTGATTCTCCACATGCCAAAAATTAAAACTCAATGTTATTAATATGGTAACTTGTGTCTTCTGATTTCTGGGAAGTTCTTCATGTTTTAAGAAGATCAAGCCTATGTTGAAAATGCAGGTTTTGGCTTCCCAGCAGGACAACACGTAAATGGATGGGCTTTTGTTCCTGATGCGGTCAGGGTGAGAAGGACGACACCCCTGTTCCAGTATATAAATGTTACTGTACTATTAATGCTTTATCCTGGTGCACATTTTCTAGCTCACTGAAAAGTCTAAAAAATTCAATTACAACAAGATCGTGCAAGGCCTCCAGCACAGAAGTATTACTGACAGCAAGGAAAGTGCAGCTGGCAAGGTCACACCAGAAAACAAAATGTGGGGGAAACTAGAGGAGAGAAGAGCACCTCTGCACTCAGGGAAGAGCGCAGGCCTCCAGAGGGTAAATGGAGACTTTAACTAGGAACTAAGTTTGACTGTGCTTCTGATAGAAGGGCAAGAGAAACTAACTTAAAAGCTTTCCTTCTACAAGTGAATTGGAGCTTTGTTAGAAATAAAACCATGTATTCTTTTCTCTGAGCTGTGAAGAAGGAAGGGGAGATACCTGCCTTCCAGGAACAAGATGCACACAACAAGAAAGAGAGGCCTGTGACCCTGAGGTCTAGGGAAGGAGACATAACTGGAGGCCAGGACCCTGCCGGGGACCCTGCCAGAGAGGCCCTTAAAGGAACAACAAACTGACCATGGCTCCCCCATGGCAAGACCAGCTCCCCAGAGCTGCACACCAGGGCCCTGGTGTGGTTCTTAATCCTCCTGGATTTTCCACTACTTAATTCTCAGATAATGAAATCTCATTTCTTCTTCCAAGTACAGCCACCTACGTGTAAATAGATTTCAGTAAGCAGAATTAGGCATGCATTTGTATAGTTGTAACACAGATTATGAAAACTGTAACAGAATATTATGACAAATAATTATGCTAAAACATTTACAAATTTACATAAAATGAACACATTTTAGAAAGATATCTCAATAACATAGAAAAAAATTGAAAAATCTTGAGTCCCATGATCAAAACACAAAGACTACACATTATGGGCTAGGCGTGGTGGCACATGCCTGTAATTCTAGCACTTGGGAGGCTGAGGCAGGAGGATCACTGTGAGTTTGAGACCAGCCTGGGCTACAAAAGTGAGCTCAAGGCCAGCCTGAACTGCATGGCGAGTTCTATTTCAAAAAGACCAAAAAAAAAAAAAGAACATACAAGTGGTTTCATAAACA
>PVJA010035936.1:6215-21577 GCA_004027025.1 Myocastor coypus | reverse complement strand
ATAACATAGGTACTTGAGCTTATCATCACTGGCTTTCTGAGTATCAAATATCTTTGACTTAGCTTGGAAATGATATTTTCTGACCATCATTGATATTCTAATAACTTTCCATAAAATGTGATATAAGCAGTTACACAATTTTGACACAGATATTTGGAAATTCAAGGAAATACAAAATTGTAGCCTGTCAAGACTATGGCATTTGGCCCAGTCCCTTATTTTCAAGTACTACTTTTCAGAGACAGAATGACAGTAACTGAGTTTACACCAGGAGAACAATAAAGACCCAGGATATAAGACAACCTGTGCGGTAATATCCTATAACTCAGAGGTGTCCCAAATTTTCTGGTCAAGGAGATTATAGGACCTCAGAGGAAAGGGATGAATGAACTATAGTGCATCTAAGGAGAGTCACCCAGAGAAAAACATTCTCTCAGGCTTTCACAGAAAGCAAAATGGCCAAGCAATGGCCATGACTCCTTCTGAAGGGTGACACTAACAACAGTTCTACAAAGTACTGTCTATGGTCCCAAACTTAATCCTGAGGTGATTTTAACCTGAAAGATAAAAAAAAAAAAGAATGTTTTGTTATACAGGTCTTGCTTCGACTTGCCCTTGACCACCCAGCAAGAAAAAGAAAAAAAATGCTTAATTACAATGCATGAAATGCAGAGCTAGATTAGTGAGATGAGCTTTAGGAGGCTTAGATTCAATAGCCTCCAACATCACAAGATTCACTGGTGGCCTACTGCAATTGCAGAACATTTGACTGTGTATGTATCTGCTTCCTCTTAGTCCAAAGTTCTCTTTTCCCCCCCTTTTTTTTCCCTAAGCAACATCCATAGGGAGGTGGGTCATGCCCACACACTGTACTCTGTAGAACGATTGTGAGGACAATATGCAATAAGTCAACCTTCCAAGAAAAGAAAGGGGAAAAGAAAACAAAAATAATGTTGATTTAGAAGGGTTAATGTTTAATTGTTTGATCAATCTTATATACCTATATGTATTAATCTAAACTGATCTGATGATGAAAATATGTAATATAACCATTGTTAAATTTAAACAATAAAAATATTAAATAAAAAAATAAAGACAGAAAATATTTTAAGTCATTATTCAGTAATTCGAATAATAGACCTGGATAATAATGACTAATTAATGATGCATTGTTCGAAAAAATGTTGGTGTGATAATCATATAATCACAGGTAGAATCCACTAAGGAAAGGCTGCATCTCTGCTTAGCAATAACAACCAGCCACTGTGTGCCTCTTGCTGTGACACAATAGGCAGGACACAGACATCTACAAAACAGTCTCTGAGAATAAAAATGCATGCATGTCTTGTTTTTTTTTTTTTTAAGAATTTTATTTTTATTTTATTTATTTTTTTTCTTGTTTCAGAACTTTTATTTGTTTATTTATTTATTTTTATGGCCAGCTCAGCCTGCCCTGAGGGCAGGGCTGGCACAGCATATGGTGCCGGGGATCAAACCGTGGTCCCTGCAGCCGCCCAAGTTTTTCTAAGCAGGAGCTTTAGACCACTGAGCCATCCTGCTGGGTCCTGTCTTGTATGAAGTGGTGCACATGAGCACATAGGCACACATCCACTCAGCCCCCTTAGTTTCACCAGCCATCTAGACCTAAGTGTGAGTATAAGAGAAACACTGGGAAAAGAGAAAGAAGTTTAACTGTATCAACAAAAGCAGTTGGCTAAATCTAGAATGTTAGACATGCCATATTCAATGAACCAATTTATCTAATAATAAATGGCAGAAGTAAGGAAAGTAAGGAGTAGAAACCATTGTATACTAAGAGAGTATAGTGATACAATTTCTAAATGCCTTGAGTCAATTCGGCTTGGATTCTTATTTAAACAAACCAGTGGTCAAAAGCAACACTTAAGAAAATCAAAGTCTTTTCATGAAGATGAATATAAGACAGTATTATGAAATTGCTATAAATTTTTTAATTTTATTTATGTTATGGCCAGCTCAGCCTGCCCTGGGGATGGGGCTGGAACTGCATGTGGTGCTGGAGATCGAACAGCAGTCCCTATAGTGGCCTAAGCAGGCGCTTTAGACCACTGAGCTATCTCACCAGCCGCACTATAAATTTTAAATGATATAAGTACAGCTTGGTTATATATTTAATGTTTCTATTGGAGATATGTATTAAAATATTTGCAGGATATGATGCCAGAGATTTTATTTAACATAAAAAATTGGAAGCTTGTTGAGAGAGAGTATAAAACAAAACTACCATCAATTCCAAAACCCTAGTGCCACAAATTTAATAATTATTTTTACTCTTCTTTTAATTTATTTCACTCAAGTCTATAAAAATATAGACTTGAACTTTTTCATGACAAAAATTTTAAATAGCATAAATTCTTGAACAAGACTTACTGACTCTGTTGTTCACTTGGAAAATGAGAGTAGGCCTATCACTTATCCTTTCAGGCCATTCTTTTCCTTATATACAAATGAGGGAGCAGCCCAATCTGGGCAAGAGTTTTGAGTTTCATAACCCTTATGATGCAGAGAAAGTAAAGGCTAATTCTTCAGCCCCTTAGGTAGCATTATCCAATATCCCTTAAGCTAACCAACACATGCCATGAACAACATACGAAGAAAATAATGAATTTGACAAGGATTGCTATATAGAAAATTACAAGCCGGGCGTGGTGGCTCACGCCTGTAATCCCAGCACTTGGGAGGCTGAGGCAGGAGGATTGGTGCGAGATTGAGACCAGCCTGGGCTACAGAAGTGAGCGCAGGACCAGCCTCAACTGCATAGTGAGACCCTGTCTCAAAAAGACAAAAAAAAAAAAAAGAAAGAAAGAAAGAAAATTGCAGAGCTAACTTTTGATTGAGTACACATTTACTTAAAGGCTAATAACATCTAGATCATTTTAAAATAAGAATATGGAAAATAACTTGTATTAAATCAACCGTTTCTATCACAGAAGATAAAGCCCTTTTCTGTTCTGATATCCTCAATCACTGTAATGTTACAGGAACTCTTGCTAATTTTTAAAATTATACTACTTTATTTAATAGTTGCTCTCCAACTGAACTATCATAAAGGAACGAAATTAGCCACTCCCTGGAGGTGTCGTCTTCGCTGTTGATAGAGGGCTCTCTGGTTTAAAACTGTCTCTGAGAGCTCAACATGATGGGGAGGGCACACCTAAAGCATGGCATTTCTCCTACTTCATTATCAGGGCTTCCAGCTCCCCAAACATACCATCACCAACTTTCCAGGCACCTCTTACTTTATAAACTCGCTGTGTGAGGGTGCTCCCATTTTTCAGAATGTTATGAAAGCAAGACAATCTGATGGACTAGTCCTCAAATTTGACTTCTGAAATGCTAAAAGTTAAGAAACATAATTAAACTGCAAATGCATTAACATTTATATAAAATATAAACCAAATGCTTATCCTGATTCACCAAACAAATTACACTTTGAACATTATAAAAAACCAGCTACTTATCACCGGCACCATTTGAAATTATTGCTAGTACTACAACTCCAAATGCCTAAGATGCCTTAAATACAAACCCTGAACATTTACATACTGATTTCATGAGCAAAGCAAAAGGTATTTGCCGGTAACAGTACAGGACTCAGCAATTTTATTGTCTGAGTAATCCTGGTTCGTTCTGATATGAAAATTCAATTATTTTAGAACGGGCCCTCTCATTAAATTTTGACAAGCAGTACGAGCTCGGTACCAGTTATAGCTCGAAGAAACCGGGGGTGCCTGATAGCACCACACTGAATTTTAAAATGTAGTATTTTTGCAGGACAAGATTATCTGACAATTTTGTATTAAAAGAAGAAAAAATTAATCAAATACATTGTAATAGTCAACATTGGTATATTTGGCCTTCTTTTTACAGATATTTTACTAAAATTTGCTGCAAAAAAATGTTTATTGCATGCTTTCCCCCTGTTTTCACAATTGAGCAATGTACTAGAAAAACATGTATATGTCGGTAGTTAACAGGAAGTATTGGTCTACACATTTTTACCCACTGCTCCCTTTATCAATTGAAATGTGTTTGTGGTGCTTATAAACGTAATTTCCAGAAACAGAAATAGCTTTATTTGCATATACCCTGTTTTTTATTAGAATACATATTGTCCAAGAAAAAAAAATCTTTTAAAGCAACTTTTCAGCCAATCTATTGTCTTTTAAGCACAGCTTACTGTAATCATAACACGAAAAAGAACAAGCCATTTCATTTTATCCCTTGGGGTTGAAAGAATAATAAAATCACCAGCTCTGGGTTGATTGGGTTTATTTTTGTTCTCTCTTCTTTTTCTCCTTGTAAGACAGGGTTTTCAGGTGTTCTGAGTTCTCAGCCAAGAAAGGATGTTCTGCTGTGCTCCTATCTGTCTGTCCACACATGGCCCACCATGAAGAGAGACATACAAATAGTCCCTTTCATGTGGTGTTCAGTGACCAAACCATTTAACCCTAGGTGACACAACCACCAGGGTAACAGCTCTAAAATGAATGAGAAAGAATAGTAATGAATAAAAAAGTGAAGTGGAGACCCAGAGTACAGAAAGGGCGTTTGGCTCCATGCAGGGATGACTCTGAAACTGAGCAAAGGGACCCAAGAACAGGTCTGACTGGCAATGCTGATGCTCTGGGCAGGCCCCACCTTCCTCCAGCCCTGTCTTTAACTCTCCTTTTCCCTTGTCCTTCTCAGGAAACTTTAGTCTGAGATCTAAAGCTCCATCTTTGTGTTTTTATTAACTCTTCTTTGCTACTATTACAATTACTACTAGTTTTCACACACACTCTCACACAAAAATGCACCCACACTACAGTACATCTCATTGGATTTATTTTGATTTTGAGATATTTTGAGAATGCTTGATTACACCACAGACTTTCCAGCATATTTTCTTGGCCTTGGTAGTCTATGCTTAAAGTTAGCACTTAGCAACATATAAACAATTGTTTGGAAGAACATAACAATTTTTTAGTGAGGGAAAGAAGTGATGAGGAAAGAGAAAGCAGCCAATGCAAACTGTTCATGCTCTTGTTGCTGATGAGAAATATTAACTTCAAGATGAGTTTGACTTTCTCCTTTCTGACCTAGAACCTTTCCTGGAAGTAGCAGTTGAATTGAAAGTGCCCTTCTCTATCTTAGATTATTGCCACAAAAGTTATTCACCTTTGAGAAACTGTCTATTGATGCCAACCTAAGAGAAGTAGACTTAGGAGAAGAGAGCTGGGCAGCAAAATTAGAGGACGTGAGCAGCTGGGGATCTCTAGCTTGCCTTGCCCTGCTCCAAGGGTAGCAGGGCTGGAACTCAGTCTATGAATTAAATGCCAGGCAGGATATACATTATCTCCTTTGGAACTTGAAACAGAAATATCCCAGCATCCCTGCAAAAATGGAGCCAGACTTACTCGTTCAGATGTGCAGAAATGGAACTCTCTGGCTGTCAACTCTGAATTGATCATATCATTATCCCAAAACATACTTGAAGAAAAATAAAAACAAGTTAGTTTGTTATTTTGGGCTTCCAAGAACCATGGTCCTTCTGGTTTGCATAACTATACAAAGTGAGATCAATGGGTCCATAGACTGTGTGAATAAGATAACATGGAATTGATGTACTCTTCTGCAACACAATCAGCATAACAGACATAAAAAAAAATACTTCACAACTGATGTTATTTCTGATCGCAGTCTGGGAGGCAATAAGGACCTTACTAGAAATAAAATTTTAGGCTGACCTGTTTTAGCCTATAGGGAGAAATAAGTTGATCCTTCTAGGTTCATCCACAGGGTCCTTCACTGCATCACGCATTGAAATATTCAATCATGACACTGGTTATTGATGTACCGGTCTGGAATTTCTGGTTATTGAGATAGAGGTGTGACTGGTTTACCTTGTTCCAGTAAAATATTTCTTTACAGGAAATTATAATCTATATGAACAGCCTTGCAGAGGGCATGTAAAATGATGTCATAAAAAGTAATAATTTGGAGGCCGGGCAGGATGGCTCAGTGGTCTAAATCGCCTGATTGGGAAAGCTTGGGTGGCTTCAGGGACCGCAGTTCAATCCCCAGCACCACATGCTGCGACAGCCCTGCCCTTGGGGCAGGCTGAGCTGGATACAAAAATGAGTGAATAAACAAAGGTTCTGAAATAAGAAAAAAATAAATAAATAAAATTAAAAATTCTTTTAAAAAAATGAAAAACATACTTTAAAAAAAAGTAATAATTTGGTTTACAGTTTTTTGAACACTATGAAATCAGACTTTCCAGTTGGGAAATGATTCAGGACCACCAACTCCAAATTGCTATACTTTCAATTTATGAATCTTCTGTATTTCTCTCCCCAGCATGTACCCACCCTGCACTCAAATAGCACTGATAACCCTCCCAGAGGCACACCACTGTGTCTCCCAGCAACTGTAGCTTTGAGGAATGTCTATCTTAAGTGGCCATCTGCCTCCTTAAAACATCAGTGCCTTCAAGTTCCATTCAACTCCAATCCAAATTCCTTAACTCTTCTCTGATTCTCCAGAACAGGCTCCCACAACCTGTTGCTTATTCCTCCATGAGACACTCATTTCATTCTGCTCTGTCTCTCAGCTATTTGTGGTTATCTCAAAGCTGACCTCCTTACTTTGTATATTTTGTGTTTCTGTATCCTTAGCACATAGTCGAATGCCTAGTATACAGTAATGCTAACTATTTTTATTCTTGCTGATTGTAAGTGAAATGTTTAACCTAAGGAAACAAGACTCTTAGGAAGGATCGCTATAATCATTACTCTGATTCACTCTCTTCCTTACAGTCAGCATGCACTCATTGCCCTGGTTTACACACTTCACTGTTTCTTACTGAAATCTTCTCACTGGAGTTGAGCCCACCTAGTCTAGATACTTTCTTTTCTTCAGCATTGCATCTCTGGTGCATATATCAAGGCCTGGTACATAGAAGGTACTCAACAAATACTTGTCGATGAATCAATGAAGACTCAGTATTACCTTCTCTCCTTAGTTTTAAAGTAGGGATGCATAATATTTGGAATAACTCTGTAATAAAAATGTTTCATAGTGAAATAGTTTTTAAAAATGGCAGCCTATTGCAGAAGACTTTAGGAAATCTCTTCTGCGTTGAAACTACAAAGAGAGTCACATGGAAAAAAACAATGATAATGAAGGCTATATGACAGTAGCAATATCTGAGGGAATGACAAGCTCGCTTCTCCAAATGTCTGGATTTTTCAGACCAAAAAGGCAAAGGTACAAAAATGCAGTGTCTATTACAAGAGCAAAGTTTACAAATTCACACAGGAATCTAGATTCTGAAATCTAATTTTAGAGCCTTTAAACAAGATGATACTCTTTGAACTATGGTTTATAGTAAACCTAATGGTTTGGGCTATTTGTTTGGGTTTGGGATGATGGTTTGTGCTTGTTTTAAGTTGGTCTTCAAATTCATTCATTGCATTCTAAAAAAAAATTTAAAAAAAATTTTTAAAGTCCTTTAGGGCTATCCAAAGAGCTCAGAGGATTAAAGTGCCTGCTTAGGCAGACACAGGGAACAGGGTTCGATCCTTGTCCTGCTGTGCTGGCCCCTTCCATAGGGCATGCTGAGATGGCGGCTGAGATTGGGCATGGTGGTGAGCACCTGTAAGCCCAACACTTGGAAGGCTGAAGATGGGAGGATGACTAATAGTCTGGTCTGTGTAGTGAGACCTTGTACTAAATAATAAATAATAAATAAATAAATAAATAAATAAATAAATAAATAAATAATATCCTTCATTTTCAATCAAATTCTTCACACACACCAAATCTGAAGCCAGGATATTCTCACCTACACTTGTTCTTTAAAACCTCATGGAGATGGATATTTATTTTCTCCTCTGGACAGGGCATCAAGTACTTTCTTTACTGAGAAGTAGGAGAAGGAGGAGGCAGACCTGCATGATATGTAACAGAATTCAACAATTGTACTTGCGTGCAAGTTTGAGGACCTTTAGTTCACTTTTCTTCCAATCCAGGAACTCACTAAGCTAAAACAACACCTTCTCATAAACCCACATGTGAGCTGAAAGATTGAAATCAATCATTTTTGTATCTCTGCATCCATGCAGCGTTCAGAGAGAAGGGGCTTGAGATCCAAGTTCCCCTTGTCAGACCCTCCCATTATTACTACGTGCAACTGGTACTTAAGATGATGAGGAACAACAGTTTTTGCTCTTAACTGAAAAGGCAAGCAATGTAGAGTAAGAGTGAGGAAGGGCCTGGGTGACACTAACAGGGAGAGAACATCGCTACAATTTATAATTGCCCTCTTCCAATGGCTCAGCCAAATCAGGAAGTTATTCAGAACCTGCCCTAGGGCTAATCTGGTTATCCTTAGCAATTTAGGTTTTGGGTTTTTTTTTTTTTTTTTTTTTGGAACTGGGGATCAAACTTGAGACCTTGTACTTGTCAGGCAGGTACTTCTGCCCCTGAGCTATCTCCCCAGTCGCTTCACTTAGCTATTTTCAATATCAAGCATACAAGTGTATTTTTTTTCATAAAGAAATTCACTCAGGTGTTCGACACAAATATTAAATCTGTCATCTCAATTATGCTTTGTGCAGTCCCCAGAAAGTATATGGAGTTTTTGTTTGTAGTATCAATGATATCAATCTACTGCACAATGCAGACAGGGTAACTCACGTCCAGTGCCTTGAGGACAGAAACAACAATTGCAAGGGTTCAAGCAACAAAGAAACAGGGTCCTACCTGGTACAATCGAGTTGTACAGTATATGTATATGTATCTTGGTGTGCTTTTATTTGGATTTTCAATGATAGATGCCTTGAAGAATAGGTCGCACATAAACGTGAGAACAAGAGAATGCAAATTAGGTGAGATAGGACCCTCTAAGTGAAAGGATTAGCATGAATGCAGAATCTTGTAAGGCAAAAGCCAAGCAATTAGTCAATGACAACATTATAGTAAGATCTACATTTTTTTTTGTCTTTTTGAGACAGGGTCTCACTATGCAGTTCAGGCTGGCCTTGAGCTCACTTTTGTAGCCCAAGCTGGTCTCGAACTCGCACTGATCCTCCTGCCTCAGCCTCCCAAGTGCTGGGATTACAGGCATGCGCCACCACGCCCGGCTAGGATCTACATTTTAAGTGGCCACAAGTACTAAGGACATGAACATATCTGCAACCAGTGTTCTGTGCCAACCTCCAGACACATGGGGCTGCTATTTTAAGTCTCATATGTAGGAGATTCTTGTACAGAGCAGAGTCATAGGAAGATGTATCCTAAAGAGAAATCCCTTCAAAAGACACATTTTTTCTGCACCTATATATTAGAAAATGAACAAATGAAATGAGCTGAACTATGTGTTCAAAGTCTCAGGTCTCTCTCATAGTGCCAAGACCAATCCTGCCACTCAGAGATGCCCTCCATTGCTCTTATCCACCTTCACTTCTGTTCCTCCTTCTGTAGGGTTTGACTCCAAACTAGTCAAATGCATGAATTAAAGTACAAATCACAGCCATCTGCTTTCCTTCAGTTTAGAAAATTACCCAATTTTTCAGTGATGACTAAAACTCTTAAATCTTCTACTCAGTTTATAGTAAGTATGTATGCAAAAGATTTTGGCAAAAAAAAAATCCCTCTCATTTTGTACGTTTAATGCAGGTACGTGATGAGAATTTGAGCTTTAACCAAGTGTATTTTGGTAACAAAAAATTTTTAGAAAATGATGGAACAATGGCAAAAACACTGCTTAGTGATTTTAATTGGTCTGTGCATAGAAATTAAACAGCATAGGTCTGACTCCGGAACACAAAACACTGAGCAAACAGGCACTGTTTCCCTCCACTTGAGGCCTTTGAGATGAAGCAAGAAAGAACAGTTTGCATGGGTGGTACTGCTTGCTGATTCTTCCTATTAGGCAATTTTTCCCCTTTGGAATAAAAATGCCAATTAGCCCTATTGCCAGAGTGCTTCAATTGAACATTTTAAGCTACTTCTTTTCCAGACCTCTTTTGTGCAACCTTTCCCACAGAGATTTGTTGTGTAGTGCAGTCTACATAGGGTAAGAAAACCATGGCCTTGGGGTAGCAACCATCAGAGTGGACAGAACCATATAAAGACCCCACCTGAGGAGGAAAAGAAAAAGAATAAGAAAGGATTCGCTGGTGGGGATAATAGCTAGCTCACTGGTATTGGTGCTACTGCCTCGGCGGTGCACACGAGCAAGATCACATTTCAATTGCTAGCTTGCTACTTTATAACGTGATTATGAGTGAACACGAGGCTTCTTCACATGGCTGTCATTTCTGCCTCAACTGAAAAAATGTCAGGAAAGAGTTGAACCTCTCTATCCAGGGTTTAGATGGACTTCAAGGACATGCAATGCTGATGAGAACAGGTGTGGAGTTCTGACCAACTAGGCTCAAATTCTGTGCTCTTCATTTGCTGTGTCCCCTTGGTCAAGTTATTTCACTTCTCTGTGGCTCAGTATTTACTTCAGAAAAATGGGCCTATGGGTTGCAGTGTCAATCACAGAAGATAGTGCATTGAGCAGCACCATAATTGGTGCCAATAATTATGTTTATAGTTTTAAAAAAAGAGAGTAAAATTAGAATTAAAATAGACAAAAATTATAAATAATACAAAGTTTCCCTTAACAAGGTAATATGAATTTCACAGTATTTGTTATAATACATAGAATTGTCTTCCACCTAGTTATGAATATTACCAAATATATGCATGTAAATTTGAAAAACGAAAAAAAAGAGGTCCATTGTAAAAATGAGCATCACAGAAGAATATATACTTCTCAGAGGAAGAAATACACGAGGTAAAAAAAAATACATGAAAAAATGCCCCACATCACTGGCCTTATGAGAAATGCAAATTAAAACAACATTAAGACACCATTTCACGCCACAAAGAATAGCTATCATAAAGAAATAAAGCAACAACAAATGTTGAAGAGGCTGTGGGGAAAAAGGAACCCTTCTCCACTGCTCCTAGGAATGGAGACTGGTACAACCACTATGGAAATGAGTGTGGAAACTCCTCTAAAACCTGGAACAGGAAATCACATTCAGTCCACCTATACCTGTTCTGAGTATTTTCCCAAAATTACTGAAAACATCATACCGTGATGATAATGATATATATCCGGCCACGTTTATAGCAGCACAATTTGTCATAGACAAATCTTGGAAACAACCACAATGCTATCACCAGAAGAAAAGATGAAAAACGTGGTATTTTATACAATGAAGTACTACTCACCTATAAAGGAAGACAAACTCAAAGCTTGTATAGGTAAGCGGATGCAACTAAAGGCTATACTCATAAGTTACATAAATCAGATTCACGTGTGTAACTATCATATTGTCTCCATAGTATAAAAACCTGAAATAAAACCTGAAACACATAATAAATATAGTAAAATGGGAATAACTGATCTTAACGATTAAACAACAAAGCTGAAAGGAGAAAAGATAGGATTTAATAAAGGGGAAAACCATTCCAGTATACATACAGGATGGCTGAAATGATTGTACTAATAATTTCCATCAGTTTTTGAAAATAGTAGTTAATGTTTAAAATTTTCACCTTGACAAATTCTGTATGCTAAATTTGCAATCTGAGCAAGTCAATCAAGGACAGAAATGTGTAATTTAAAAAAAAACAATGGTTGAATATCTCAGATCTTAATCTTCTAAGTGTGTACCATTTCTATTGCCTTATCAGTTATTATACTTTCTTTAAAATATTTTTTAAAAAGACAAAAACATTGAGGCCTAATGCAAGCAAGAGTTAATGTCCAATTATTTGTCCAAAGTTGCATAACGAAGCCAGGCGTGGTGGCTCACGCCTGTAATCCCAGCACTCAGGAGGCTGAGGCAGGAGGATTGGTGCAAGTTCGAGACCAGCCTGGGCTACAAAAGTGAGCTCAATGCCAGCCTCAACTGCATAGCGAGACCCTGTCTCAAAAAGACAAAAAAAAAAAAACAAAGTTGCATAACGATATCTGTTAATCTGAGCAACAGACTTGATGATAAAAGTAGATAATATAACAATTGTTAATCAACTATTTCTGTTTTGAAAATCTGTAACATGTGTATTGTTGTATGTTGCCATGTTGCTGTCTTTTACTTTAATTTGGTTTAACTGCTGTTTTTACTCCTGACAACAAAATTTAATTAAAAGAAGAAAATATAAACAAGGAATTAAGAAAAGAAAACCTACATGAAATTGCAAAAAGGCGAAAAATCATATTAAGTATTCTCTGTTCATTTCCATATTCCAGCAGAAATGCACAGTGCCGTTATCTAAACCATCTTGTTTGCATACATAGATAAATCTCTTCTGCCACTCCTTCTCCTGTCCTTCTCCTCAACTCAGTAACTCTTACCTTTTGAATAACTTCATTACCTTTCCCCAGTTTCTACTACACATTGCAGATACAAATATTTCTGTTTCAGGCTATCAAATTAAGGAGACAATATAATGCTGACTTCTTCATGTTAGCCATTCTTTCTGGGTTGTGATGGAATCCCAGTGTTGTTTTAATTAGTATTTCTTGGATTGCCAATGATGTTGAACAGTTTTTTCATGTATTTACTTGGCATTTGTATTTCTTCCTCTGTGAAGTGTATATTCATCTCAGATGCCCATTTTTGGATGCTGATTATTTAAAAATTCTTTATATGTTCAAGATACAAGGCATTTGTTGGAGGAACAGTTGCCTATATTTTTCATCATTTTCTGTGGTTTCTTTTTCCTCTGTTGGAGATTTACTTTGAAGTTCAAGAACTTTTCAAAAAGATGAGATCCCAGATTTTGCTTCTGTATAGAATTTCATATGCAGTTTGGTTTTTGTTCATGAACTCTCTACCTACTCCTATATCTTTAAGATTTCTACTCACATTTTCCTGCAGAAGGTTTAGTGTTTCTAGGTTTTTTTAGTGTTTCTGCTTTAATATTTAAATCTTTATTCATTTTGACTATAGCTTTGTGAATGTTGATAGGCATAGGTCTAGTTTTAGCCTTCAACATGTGGAAAGCTAGTTTTACCAGCACAATTTATTAAGAGGCTATCTTTCTGCCAGTAAGCATGTTTGACACTTTGGTCAAACATAAGGTAACTGAGTGTGTTTATAGTGTCTGCATTCTCTAGTCTCTTCCATTGATCCTGAGGTATGTCTCTATGCTAGCACCATGCTGTATAATAGTAGCTTTATAATGTAATTTCACATCAGGATGTGTGATACTTTCTGTCTCTCCTTTGTTTTCCAGGATTGCCTTTAATTGTAGGTCTCCTCTGGTTGAAAATAAATGTGAGGAAAGTTTTCTCTAACTCGGTGAGGTATACTAATGATATTTTAATTGAGATTGCATTGAATCTGTATAACAATTTGGGGACTATGGCCATTTTAACAATATTGGTTCTTCCTATCCAGGAACCTGTAATACTTCACCATTTTCTCAAATCTTCTTCAATCTCTGTTCTCAGAGTGTTCTAACTTTTACTGTATAAATCTATTACAACCTCTGTGATATTGATTCCTAAGTGTTTCATTTTTTGGATGTTATTATGAAATGTACTGTTTCCTAATTACTCTTCCTGCATTGTTAGTATACAAAAATGCTAATAATTTTTGTGTCTTCACTCTTATATCCTACTCTGTTACTGAATTTGGTGATTAAATCTACAAGACCCTTGCTGCAGTTTGTAGCAGCCTGCATGTAGAGTACCATGTGGCCTGCAAATAATGATAATTTCACTTCTACTTTTCCAATACTTAGTCCTTTATTTCTATTATCTAATTACTCTGGCTAATTTTTCCAGAATTATATTGTATAGGACTGAAGACAGTGGGCATCCTTGTCTTGTTCCCGATTTTAAAGTGAAGTCCTTCAGCTTTTGCCCTTTCAGTATGAAGTTGGCTTGACATAGATAGATTTTATCGGTTTGAGATACGTATGACCTATTTCAAATTGGCTGGGTTTTTATCATGAGTGTTGGACTTTATCAAAAGGTTTCTCTGAATCTATCAAGATGATCAAGTGGTTTTTGTTGTTAGTTGTTTTGATGCAGCATATTACATTTATGGATTTGTGTATACTGAACTCTTTTCATTCTTATAATGAATCACAGTTGGTCATGATATGTAATCTTCCTGATGTTTTGCTGCATTCTGTTCACTCATATTTTAGTGAGGATTTTAGCATCTCTATTCATCAGAGATACTGGCCTGTAGTTCTCTTGTTTAGTTGGATATAGCTCTGGTTTTAGAATCAGAGTAATACTTTTGTGCAGGAATGCGTTTGGGAGCATTGCTTCCCTTTTAACTACATTGAAGAGTCTGAGAAAAGACGACATTAAATCTTCTGTAAATTTCCTGTAGAGTTCTGCTATGAATCAGTCAGAACCTAGATTTCATTTTGCTTGTACCTTGTTAAATTTTCAATTTTGTTTCTTTGTTTTTGGGTTATTTAGAGTTTATATATTTTCTTGCCTCTGTTTTGGCATTTCTTATGTGTTTAGGAAACTTGCCATTTCCTCTGTTTTCGATCCTGTGAGCGATTTCTCTAGGGTCTGTAGTGATTTCACCCTTTTCTTTTATTGCATGCCTTTCCTTTAAAAAAAAATTAGGTTGGCTAGGGTTTTGTCAATTTTATTTACTTTTTGAACGAACCAATTCTTTGATTGATTTATTCTTTGTTGCCAATGCATTAATTTCTACTCTAATCTTTATAATTTCCTGCCTTCTTTGGGCCTTGGGCTTGACTTGCTCTTCTCTTTCTAGGAGTTTGAGGTGCAGCACAAGATCATTTATTTGTGCTTCTTCTATTTGACACTATGCAAACTTACCAGTATAAATTTTCCTATTAAGATAGCTTTGTGTCCCACAGGTTTTGGTAGGCTGTAACTGCATTTTCTTTTTTTTTTTTTTTTTTTGATAGAAATTATTTTATTGTAGCTGTTGTTTATGTGTTCCCTAATATGTGGTATGCAACTGCATTTTCAATTATAAATATTTTATAATTTCTTTTTTTTTACTTTAAACAATTTATTTAACTGAAATGGACTTACATTTGTTTCTGAAATGACTTCCATTTATTTGGATAAATCTTTTCCCAATGGTGATTTACAAGATCTTCAAGCCAATATAAATATTTTATAAATATTTGGGTATACACCTGCACAATACCTCAGCAATACTTTTCAGCAAGAAAACACTGAAGAGTAAAGACCAGACACAATTACTCACTACAGTGAAAATCTGCTGAGATATTTTTGAGGTAAGAAGGCACCACATACCTCTTCA